>BMAV01027453.1:0-86346 GCA_019973955.1 Trichonephila inaurata madagascariensis | reverse complement strand
TATATATATATATATATATATATATATATATACAATGTATCTGCCTGTTACATGTTTTTGTTTTAAAATAAATCCTTTTTGATAATAGAAATGTCCTTTAGATTAAATTTAGCATTTATATTTTATCAAACAGTTACATTTGATTTTACTATAATAAATTACTTTTTAATAAATTCCGAATTGCATTATGTTTATTCATTACTATGGATGGTACATGATGCAAATTTAAACAATACTAATAATTCATTTTGGTTTAAATTTTTAATCCAATAAATGTTTTTTTTCTTTTTTTTTTTTTTTTTTTCCAAAATGTTTGTTAAGGTACAAATTTTTATGTTCGGACCGCGAGATTATGTTTTTTCCGAAGTGGCCCGAAAGGTCATTTGGATTGGACACCCTTGATTTAAACAATTACAGATACAGCATGGTTGGTCTCATTTTTAGCGGTTTGGGTCGAAACATTAAAATATTTTTTTCTCACGTTTTAAAGCATTCAGTTGAACAGAAATTTTATGTACACGATTGTTTTGGCTGTCAAAACGATACTTTAATGATAGATAATTAAATTTATTTACCACTTAATGTTGTGATTCTGTCATATGTATATACATATTTATATTAATTGTAACTATTTAATAAAAAGTAGCTAAAATAAAACGTTTCTTTGTTGGTCTAAGTAGAAATTTACTTATTTTTTTTATATATTACTTGTTACTCTTTTATTTACCCCACATTTTTTTTCTATATTCTTTAAATGTAGTAGTGCTCCCCCAAACTCTGTATGAGGTCGCAACAGGTAACGTGTGATAATTTTATCGCGTCAACAACTGCAATTGCGCGGAAAGGGGAGTCTTTGATTGATTATATTTTCGATTGTTTTGATTTAATAATTTTAATTTAGCTGCATTTAAATTTGCCTTCAGAAAATAAAATACAATTTAACCAAAAAAATTAATATAGATTGATTTAATATAGAATATACAGAGCTTTCTATGGAAAGTCATACAAACCCGATAAAAATACACCTCAGGAAATAAAACTGAAATAACTTAGTGTTGATTTTGTGACCCGGGGTTAATGGACTTTTGGTTTACATGATTCATTTTAGCAGGAAGAATTTTTTTTTATTATTTCCTCTTAAAAAGTAGAATTTAATATTTTTTTTTAACAAAAGTCCTTTGAATGTGTATAAATTAAGGATTCGTACTGTTATAATAACTATTATTAAAATATATATGTTTATAATCGTCATTAATATTGATCAATTTTAATGAGATATCATTGTTTAAAAATGTATCTTTGATGAAAGGAAGAAATTTTGATTCAGAAGAGATCCTTTCAAAAATTACATTACATCATTTTTCTAAGTAAAATGTGCTTTTGTGAAAAAAATAATGTTTTATTTTCATCAAAACTCTCTCTCTATACAGAAACAAAAAGACTAAATAACAAATGTAAATGATTCTGCGTTGAATTTGCAGGAAAATAACTGTTTTATCTTTTTATTTAATGGATTTGGGATAGACAATAACGGAACATTTCAACATTAACTATATGTACCTAACAGTAGACATTTTGTAGGACAATGCTGTTTACATTTATATCTGTAGTCTATATTTTAACTCTGTGTGATTCGAGAAACAGCATGGAGGAATAACGGTGAAACATTTTAGCATAATAATTAACATCTATTTTAGCATAATAATTAAAATCCATTTTAGCATCCCATAATTGTTTCCATAATTTAAAGAAATTGTATCGTCTGAAAACCTGCTAGGGCTCTCAAATTGCATTAATATGTACTATGCCCTATAAAGTGCATCGCCACCTCAATAATTTATGAACGGGAAGAGCTATAGTCATAAAAGTGGAGTCTGTTTTGTAAATCTTCCATGCGCGATAGACATAAAAACTACTAAAAAAGCCAACAGGTGGGTATATTTGGAATTATCGTTCTTATTTCAAAAACAGTGAGAGATACATGAAAGACTTAATTACAAAAGGTGTTCAACAGTATTGATGTGGTGCACACATCACATTCTGTACACATTCTGTGCAATGATGTTGTAAATAAAAGGCGTAAAACGCATATTTAATGGCTCATCATTTATGCTGCCACTAATAGGAGAGGGTATTTAAAGACTCTATAATTGATGTTATTCTTCTACGAACCACTTGGAGGTCTAGGCCATGCTACTTGACTATACCATATGGGCAGATGAGGCATGCTTTGCCCGTAAGGAATACTGTGCATAATAAGCAGAAAATCCATTTCTGGCCACTGAAGAATCACGTATGTGCCACCGAAGTTCGCATTAAGATCGCTGGTCAATAAATATCTAGCGCGGAGTATTAAAAACAGAACGCGGGGGTGGGAGTTGTCCGGTATTTTACGAGGACACACATTAACATTTTCGCAACAACGTACTCATCAATAGAAAACAATGTAGAGACCGGTGTGCCACATATGTATTGACCCCAAATGTCACCAGATGGTGCTCAGGTTTCGTCCTTAAACTACAGGATTGGTCATCCCCACTAAACACTGCATAGAATGGCCTACCGTCGGATAAGAGGGAATGAGCCTGACGAATATACAGCACACACGCCACGAGTTAATGAGCCCCGATACTTGTCAATACTGAAGAATGCACTTAACAATTTTCTAGAGGATTTGCCGTTGAATGGCCACCAGGAAGTATAATTCCAACACCACAAAGTCCCTCAAAACATGGTAAACGTTGTCCCATAGTACATTAGAAAAACATTCCAGGAACAAGTCATTGGGTAATGTGGTTGCTTTGAAAGGCTTTCATGGTCACATGACCTAAGCATATTGAACTCTTTCTGAGGAATACATCAAACAAAGAGTGTATGTAACCCCTCCATTAGTATTGCAATGACCTCAAAATAATTGTTAGAATGCTTGTGCCAGTGTGATAGGTGTCATTTTGAAGAAAGTGCAGTGGGAAATACAAATGAGTAGCCTTTTTTCGCTGATGGACACCAATGTGATCATAAAAGATAGATGAGCCTCATTTCCGGAAAGTGCAGTTTTGTTCAATACGATCAAACACATGTGTACTTCATGGTTTTCATTTATATCTTTTTTGTACGTAGCTATTTTATTGTATTAAATCAATGATGTTGAAAAATTTTGTAATTTACTTTTTTCATATACCTCGTACTGTTTTTGAAATAACAACGCTAACTAGCAATTTATCCACCAAGTGGCACTGTAAGGTATTTTCTCTGCAGCACATGTGGAAAATTTACTATACCTAGACCCATATTTATAACCATAGCTCTTGGCGCTTTTTGTTATTGGGATGACACTAGATTTAAGCGGTTGCACTGTGCATTTTCTGCTTAGAATTTCTTTTTTATTTCACACCAGCAAAACTTTCTTATTTCAGAGGTTAACTCAAAAGCTTCTTCATGTATTGATGTATCAATCAAATAAATCAATTACATAATTTTTTATACTTAATTTTTTGCCATTAATACATAATTTTTTGCCAGTTATAAGATACGTAGTTTGTAGAAATCAGATCTTTTCATTGATTGAGCCTATTAGGAGCTCTTCAAAGACTGCTTATTTTGTCCTTTAGGTCTCTTATGTAACATATTAACCGGAAGAATGGTAGTATTTTCCCTTGTGATTAGTAAACTGATGCGGTAATGGTTTTTCCTTTGGAAGAATTGCTTTCTCCTTTAATTTGGGGGATTAGTGAAAGGTAATGAAGATCGTAGTTACACAATAAATTCTTGCGTTGATTACAAAAACATTTGGTTACATTTAAGCTTTCCTTAATGTTACTGAATGAAAATGTTCTCTTTTCCCTATGGGGATATTTAGCTTAGCTAAATTTTTAATCGAATATGCTACAGAAAAAAAATTTAGGAGCCTTTTTACTTACTTGTTTATACCTATTGATCTTATAGGTTTTGTACAGAAGATAAAGCTTCAGTTCATTTTTAATTCCACCATGGATCCAGACTTTCAAGAGAGCAAAAAGAAAAGGAAACTGTAACAATTTTTTTAAAAATAATTTACGAGTAATTATACAAAAATTAAATTGAAATTTCACTAAAATTAAATTGTTCATCATCAAAAATATATTTTCGAATATCTTCCAATATTAGTCATAAAACTTTATATTGTATATATTTTACAATTCTTACTATTAGTTCACCTTCTTTCTATATATATATATATATATATATATCTTGTTCAAGTATTCAATTGTTAACAAAACATTTTAAAACGCTCGATTGAACTGAACTTTTCTATACACAATTGTTTGGATCACAATACGATAATTTACTTATAACTAATTAAAATTAATTGAATGAATCTAATTATTTAAGGAATTATAGATACAGAGTCACGAACTATTTTTAGGGACATGTTTCAAAACTGTAAAAGATTTTTTTTCTCGCATTTTAAAGCATTTAGTTGAACTGAAATTTTACATACACGATTGTTTTCGATGACAATACAATAATTTAATGATAATTAATAAAAATTAATTGCCACTTAATATTGTGATTCTGTCATATGATATACATATTTAAATTAATTGTGATTATTTGATAAAATATAACTAAAATAAAATTTTTTTTGTTGACCTAAGTAGGAATTTATTTAATTTATTTATATTGTTTGTTTTTTCTCAAATGTATTGTATTTTGGCTGTCCCCAATTGTGAGAGCCATTTTATTGGAGGCACCCTCTAGAAACGGCTCCCACAACCAAAATTTTAATGCTTGAATTTATATAATTCAATCTTTTGTTGGTGATAGGATCCTTCAATATGTTACATAATCATGCGACATGCGTGTTTTCGTTTTCACATTCAAAAAATCGATCGATTCCATTCGTGATCTAACCGACAATCTTCCCACTTTCTTGTGATGCCTTTTTTACAAATCTCACTTCTTTATCAGCATTTATTTCGTTTTTGTGATATTTTATTGTGATATATTTTTGTGATATGTATTTTGTGATATATATTTATGATTATCGACTTTTTAGCACCTTCGGTAAATAATTATGTGTCTTTTCTTTTTTAGCAAATTTATTTTAGCAGAACTCATATATTTTATTAGTTAATTAACTAATTAATACATCTATGTATTAAATCGATAATCATGCCCCGTCGACAAACGCTCTCCTGTTTCAGATATATTAATTACACGAAGCTGAGATCATAATACCGATTGAAACGACTCTAGTTGGCATTAACAATTTGTCACGACGATGCTGGGCAAATGTTAGAAGGGTACTTTATTTACCCATTACCACTCCATTTTTAGTTATAAGTATACTAAATTTCGAATCTCATGCCAAGTTGCGTGACCATTACTTTGGTGATTACACTCCACTTACAAGGGCGTATTGCCTGTCATTTCTGGTTTGAAGAGAGGGAACACCAACCATTTATTTTGTTGGTGGTAATTGGCTTCGAGTGGCAGAACTTTTCGTACTTAGGTTGTTTATATTTTTATGCGAACGCGTTGAATCTGAAACGCTCTTTAATCAGTTATTTTGGATGTAAAGAATATGTTCGTGTAGTTAGCATCTTAAGCAAATTTAATAAGTAGTTGATGTGGAAAAAGTGGAGCCATATGATCTAAGTACTGTGTTTTACACAAGCTGTGTATTTACAAAATTTGAAAAACTGATATATTTTTAATTTGTAAGAACCAATCTGTAGCTCCAGGAACTAAAGTGTTTATGTCTACATACGCTACTAAATTTTTTTAATCGTTAAAAAGATCTACAGTAGAAAATATACATAAAAAATAACTTCATAATTTCAATGATCATCGATTATGCATTAGAATTCTTTACTTCAACTTAAAAAAAAAAACATATTTAAAATAATTACAAAATAGCTAATATAAAACATCATAGTTTTAACATCAAACGATAATATAAATGAAGCTATGAGCTAAATTAAACTAGAAAAAAAAAATTGCATTCAATTTAAGAAAACGATATTATATTTAAGAAACCTTTTTTAGCCTGTATAATATCTATATATAAATAACTTATAAATTTAAATTTCAGTAAAAGAGTTAGTTGAAAATAAAGTAATTCAGAAAATGCTTAAGAATTTGGAGACAGTTATAAAGACACGCCAGCGGCGTACAGTGAGAGCAGTGCGCTTGGCATCATTTTCCTTTTGAAAAATGAAGTCGTGTTCAATATCAAAATTTTGGTCGGATTATTTAACATTTCTCTTTAAAATATTTAAATGGAGCTCATATTTCAGAATACCATAAAAAAACAACAAATTACCTAATTCTGAAGCCGATTTATACCACCCTTCCTTCACTTGACAACACTTTCACCTCCATGGTTCATTGATCCAACTAGATTCTTGAGATTAAGTTTCAGAAAATACAAAATTGACAGCAAATTAATTGGGATGACAGAAAATTCAACAATTTTGGTTCCTATGGGTATATAATTGCTTGTAAGAATGAAAAAATGAGAAGTTTAATCCCATGAATTTATGTGGATCAAGAACATCCATGCATGGAGGTGGAGGTGTTCTTTTTGAGGTTGTAAATCATCCTCAGAATTAGGTAATTTCGTATTTTTTAATGATATTGTGATTCATGATTTCTATATCCAAATTATCCGCCCATAATTTGGATATAGGAGACGACATCATTTTTTAACAGAATAATGACGCCAAGCTTACTGCTCTCAATATACGTCGCTGGTGTCTCTGTAACTGTCCCCAAATTTTAAATACCTCCTCAATCACTTTATTTAGCCCAGTAAAACATATTTGATGAGATTTTGATTTTAAGAAACGAAAACATGACATATAAACACATAATGTGAAGTAAAAAAAAAAATCGTAGATGAATGGTCGAAAATCGATGCAGAAATTACAAAAAAAAATAAAAAATAAACTGATTAAGTCTATACCAATATGTTAAAAGTTGTTGTGGACACTAAAATATATCCTACTAAGTACTAAATTAAAAAAAAATATAAATACAATATTTAATGTTATGTTGAGATTTTTGTTAAGCGTATGACTTTTGTGGCGTAATTTTTAGTAGGTTTTTGATTATTAAATTTTTTAAAAAAAGAATTATATTATTTTTTTAAAAAATTGATTATGTTATTCCATTTAGAACAAGTTGCAACAATCCTGAAAAAATTACTATTCCAATATGTTAATTTTTATTAGTGGAAAACATTAAATTTTATAGGAAATTCCTAGTGTACGAAATCTTTTGTGGCCCACTATATATGTAATAAATAATGGATTTAATTTAATTTGCTTCGCACGAGATTCACAATTATAAGTATAAATGTATATCTTGCGTGAAACTGAATACGTAAATTTCTTTTTTAAATTAGTTTGGGGAATAAATATGTACATGAATGGTATCAGAATTAAATTTAAAACATAGGGTATCAAATACATTTTTATTAATTGTATGATAATATTTAGTTTATCATTCTTTGACAGTATTCTCTATAATTCTGCTAAAAAAGTCATCAGGCGCATTTAATATTGTTTCCATATAACATGAGAAAATGATTTATTTTCTCGAGAAGTAAATTTACAAAAATAAAAGTAAAAATAAAAATAGTTAAGAGTAGCCGTTATAAAAATATCACAAAACAATATAAAGACTTTCTTGTTTAGGTATGTGTTTTTTTTTTTTTATAGAAAACAAAAACAATTTCTGTTGACGCCAAAATTGAAAGGAGGGGATTATCCTCAGCATTATCGGAGCGAAACAGATGTCAAAAGAGATTCTCCGATAATGGCAGAATGCTAAGACCAGTCTGTTTTATTTATTTGGATGTCTGTAAGGCAACCGATGACTTTTCAATGAGTTATATTTTTATTGTATATTGCCGTATATTTTCATTTTTTTTTTCAGAAATAGGATCTATTTTGTACCAGATTTATAAATTATGTTGTTTAAAAACATGAAAGGATTTGTGGAGTTTGAGTTAAAAGGGAAACATTGATTTAGCACATTGAAGAACAATTGAATAATTCTTTGTGAAACTGCATGTAATGCAATAAGTTTAAAAAGTTTTTTTTCTTCAAAAGAAATGTATAAAAAACAGATATATTTTATGTATAAAAAACAGAGGAAGTTTTGGAATGATTAGAGAACCTTTAAATCACTCAAATATGTGTGGACACATGTTTGAAGTCAGGGAGGGGTGTTCAAAGTCTTTGGGGGGCCGCATTGTCTGGCAGATATATAAAGGGAAGAGGGGGCAACGGCGATCGAAAGTATAGGAACCGCTGGAATATAAAATTTTAGTTTCAGAATTTTATCTCTTCTCTTTGTCACCATATTTATTAATAGCCTACTACCTAAACTGAATTAAGAATATAATCAGTGTTTTAGCATATTGGCTAAATTGTAAGCGGGAGGTTATATTCAAATACAATTTGAGTGGCTGCTATTGATGAGTGGTATAGATACATTTATAAGTGTATTATATCAATGTAAAAGAGTATTTTATTTTTTTATTATGTAGAACGCATTTTTGCTTCCTTTCAGTAAATTAATAATTTTTTCTTAAAAATCTTTTATTTTCTACTTTTTGATAAGCGTACCCCCCGCCCTTGTAGGGTTATCACGCCTCCCTAATGTGGCGCACCCCACAGTTTGAGAAACACTGTCTTTGTCCTATATCAGTCACGAAGACTGGCGAATCTTGGTGCTACTTGTGCCACTGAAAACCCATTCTATAGAAGGGCTGATACGCGAAAAAACAAATTTAGCTCAAAGCTCTCTCATAAAAGGGGAAGGAACCTTACGAGTTTGTGATGCCATTTCATATTCAATCCTCGGCATTCGATCCTGGTTCAAAATTACAAAGTCAAACGCCAATAGTCATAGTTAAGCTTACAAATATAACACAAATCAAATAACATCTTAATATAACAAATCAAATAAACTGCTCCTTTGACATAACGAAGAACATGGTTATTTTGGGCCTCGCTCGAACGATGAACTTTCTCACCATATCAATGTAGCCTTGGGCTTTAACAGATTTCACGTGGCTTAGCCCTTCAACAATGCTATTTTCAGTAAAGGCGGTCACCTCACCGGAATGAGTTTTTATATATGACCAACTGGCTACCGTGAATTCGTGTCCTCGAGAAGAAGCGGCAGCAGTAACACAGAGATGATGGTCGTGAGTTCACAGGCAGTTTTATTTCAAGTAGAGCATTCCAGACCTAATACTATTAACCGTACTTTGCTGATACGAGTTAAATAAATATCGAGGTTGTGAAATTCTGTACTTTGACATGACGAAAACGGTTCTTGCCGATAGTGTAATGCCAACTTAAGTGTCATCCTGTTTACGTAACATTGATCAAACTAACGAGGTTCGTTGCATTTACGCGATGTTTTGCTTCAGAATGAACTGTAAAGAATGTAAAAATCTAGATAAAAAAAAATTTTCAATAACATTTTTTTATTTTTTTATTCATCTATATTGTTATGAAAAGGAATTTTTCAGTTATGTAATTACTTTAGATGCAAGAGTTATAAGTCTTAAATGTTTAATGAGTTTTTTATTTGAATTAATTTTGATTTTCACCGAAAATAAGACAAATAATTTGTGAACAGTATTCATCCTTCAGCATTCATTTTTTAAAGAAACAGTTTTTTTTCCTTCAGTTGTAAGTATTATGCATACATTTTTGTATTTTCTTAGTTAAAATTTGTTTTCTAAGCATTCCAATGCTGTGCCAAATTTGGGTCTTATAAATAATAAGACACAAAATTGGCACAGCATTACAACAACATACTATACATATACAGCGTAATCTCACAAATATGTCAAGAGTGTCCATTATCAAATTATCATAATATTCCTAACCCTTATTGTAATTAAAATTAACTTTTGTTTCCAAATTCCTTTGAAAATAATTCCCTAAAGGTAAGTAACAGATTTCTCAGCATTTGTTGACGCATAATTGGATGTGTTGTGTTCTGCAGAGGCATTTAGATTATTTTAATGGTTTTCTTTGTAATATCGGTTATAATTACTCAAGAGGAAACATAAACTTTAACATAATGGGGATTATATTATAATTATTAATTTCATATTTAAAGTATTGTATAAACGATGACGAAAAAGGATTTGATTTAAAGTAATAAAGTCATCGGAAACTATGGTAACTAACAGAAAGTGAAACTGCGTATGAGATTCTAAAATATTTAATTATGTACTTTACAAAAATAAATATTCTTTAATTGTTGGTATGAAGTAGTAATGAATATATAATTCAAACTTTTATGTCAAGAAATACTTATAATATAACACAAATAAAGCTAAAATTTCAGCTAAATAAATAAATTGATCTTTAAAATCCAGTGTACCTAGAAGAACAAAATATTATTTCCTCTTTAGTTGAAATTTAAGTCAATCAAAAATGTATTCATATTTAAAAAAAAAAAAATAGAGAGAGGGACTACAATTATAAAATAGATTCCCACACAAGCTTGAAAAAATAATGTATACACAAAAAATTAAGATTACTGCTATATTTATTGAAAGGTTTTTGGCGTATCAGTTATTTTTTTTTTTTAATTTTAAGAACACCAATTAGTTTTATGTGCCTCTTTATTAAAAACACTGAATATTCATGCAAAATAACATATTTCACATGACATCTTTTGATTTTTATGGAAAAGATTTTGATAGTCATTTTTTATCTATAAATGTCGTATTTTTTGTAATGATTTGCTTCTTTTTGATTGCCATGATTCATAAAAATAGCATTAACTCTTATCATTCAGTGACATTCAGCTCATTCAGTGTTCTTGGATACCATTTTCCTAAGACTTGTTATAATAAACGGAAAGCACAAAAGTCCATTGGAAAAATAATTCTGAATTTATCTTGGATTTACTCAAGGTTTTTATTTTTAATTTGCCGGTATAACAAAATCATGCAAATATCATGAATCCCTTAAAAAGTATTTTGTGCAGTTACGAAGCCACTTCTGTATGGTCATTCCAGTTTGTTGAGCAATCGAATATTGTTCTTCTTTTATTACAATCCCTTATAAAATAACCATGCCTCATTGAGTGCTACCACAAATTTCCATTTTTGAGCAGCTAGGTATTTCCTAAATAATATCCTTCAGTTTCTTTTTATTTCATGAATATGTTTCAGGAAAAAGCGGGTGTAGATAAGGCTTAAATATCTTTTTTTAACTTTAAATCTTTATGAATGATTTCACGTACAGTGTGCAGAGAGATATTCGTATTTTCGATACAAGTGATCTTTGAATCACCGGATTTCTTTTTACATTCAGAGATTTCATTTTTTTTTTATTGTTTCCTGTGTTTGGACAGTCTTAGGATGAGGTTTCATGGTCATGTTTTCAATTTTATTTTCAGCTAGACCTGTTCCTCCTTGCGGAAACCTTCCGGGAACTTTATCAGTCTATGCCACGCTGGCTGACAGCTTGCATTCATTCCAGTGGTGGCCCAACATTTTATTAATTTCCTCCCTGTGTAATGTTTAAACTCTGAAATAAGTATTCAATGAATCAGAAGTCTATTGATTATTTATCTATATAAGTTCTCCATTTCCACCAATTCAGTACTTATGTTTTTTCATCATTTTTTCCCTTCATTGTTTGTAGATATTTGATTCTATTTCTCTTAGAAAATATTTCTTAGTAAAAACATTTGCACACATATATATATATATATATATATATATATATATATATATATATATAATATATATATATATATATATATTACATATATATATATAATACATATATATATATTACATATATATATATTACATATATATTATACATATAATAATATAATATATATATAATACTATATATATATATATATATATATATTATATATATATTACATGCTATATATTCATATTTATATATATATATATATATTATATATATATATATATATATATATATATATATTTATATATATATATATATATATAGGTAATAATTCCAATAATAATGTAAACTTTAATTGCTTGATTTATTTTTGGTCAAGTCCTTCAGAAAAAACATGTAATTATTTTAATTAGGTACCCGCCTACCGGGGACTTTTGAAACTACCTCCATCCACACCTAAATTACGTGATGCCCCTCTGCTTATAAATAGCGAGAGTATGAAAACCTCTCTCTCTTCTCTTGTCTGTCCGTAATTCATATAGCTAGCTGCAGCGCGTGTTGTGTTTATTCTTTGTTCTATGTTTTGAGCCATTATGTCTGTTTCTTGTGATGTTGGACCACAAAATATTTAATGCTAAATAAACTGGATTTATTATTCCAAAGGACTGCCTCTTCAATTCCCTCAAACAATAAACACCAACCATCTAAAATATGATCAACCTTACAGTAATAACATTCACTCGCCACGTCTTCCAGTTATATTTACTAATCGCCAGAAATATATCAAGTTTATATATTAAAACGTTTTTTATCTAAAGAATCAACACAACTAATCTTTCTTATTAAAACTGCTTAAAAATAGTCATAAAATATTAAAAAAAAATAAATAAATAAAAATAAAAAAATAAAAAAACACACCACTAGTTAAATTAAGAAGACACGCACTTTCATATATGAGCATTAAAAGAAAAGAATTGCCGAAGTAAATTCTTCTATGTTTTAATAAACCGCGCGTAAGCCCTCTCTCGCTCTCTATTCCTACGTCTCTTAGAAATGCATAAAATATAATATATTTTATCGAACACCGACTTTGAGAAACTACTTTTCGCTTTGAATTTGCTCAAAATTGCTTTTTTCAAGGATTTCTCAGTATTTTATTATCCACGCGTATACTGTGTCCTTCGAAATTGTTGCAAAGAATACGGCAGCCAAATGTGGATCTTCTTAAAAGCTTTAAAAATATAAGACCCTAGATATTCTATGGAAATGCTATTTTTCCAGGGATTTTAAACAGTTTATTTCGCCTCGTAAGAATTGGCAAAAGGGGTTATAACTGAAATATATGTTATATATAGTAAATTTCTAATGCAGTTTCAATGATATTATTCTAAAATTAAAAAAAATAATAATAAACTAATGTATTTTTAGTATTTTTAGAAATATTTTTATTATAGTCGGAATTGTAGGGTAAATAAATATTTTCAAATTGAAAGTGATATCTGAGAAATTACACAGGAATAGATTAAAAAAGTGAATTTATTTCTATTTTCAAATACTTTTTCATCATTTGAGATTTTATATATATAATTGTATTTAAAAAATAACAGATTTATATAATGCATGCATAAATGTCATCTAATGATTATGTGTAATTTTAAATGATATACCGTTTAAATGTCAAATTATTGAATTTTAAATTTTGATTATAGTTCTCAAGAAAAAAAAACATTCAATAGATTTAATTTTAATAAATGTATCTGAATAAAACGATATTCAGTTGCGAAAAGTATGTAAATGCGTTCACCAAGAAAATTCAAAAATGGAAATGTATATGTTTTTTCCAATAATTATAAGCAGTTTAATATTTAAAATTCAGATATATTTATAATATTATGAAGTGTAATATTTAATATTTGAATGTTGTGAAATGATTAAAAAAGAAACCCCGTGACCAAAGTAAGTTTTTGCATATTTATGGACATACTTATACACAGGATAGAAAAATTCCTTCAGCCATTTATATACATATTTTTTTTTTTACTCTTTCGTTTACTTCAAAACATTTTACATTTAAATTTTATCCACTTCTAAAAAATGATCTGCTTGTAATCTCCTGAAAAAAAAACTGCTAAAGTTTTGTGAAGACACAATGGAATTTAAAATGCTAGTAGTACACTGCAGAATTTGGCATCAGTGTTCTTATGAGTTATATATAAAACTAAAATATTGTTAAACTTAAATGGCATTAAATATTTACGCATTCATCTTTTTCAAAATACCATTTTAAAACGTTATAACAAATATTATTTGCTTTTAAATTTTACGTTTTCTTCTTCTGTCACCTGCAGAGTAAAATATATAAATGACAAAAATATCACGATGTCTAGACAGATAACTTCAAGTTCCTTACAACATTTTCGTGTATCTTGACGTCTGACTCAGGGATATTTGAAAATAAAGTAAATATATGTTAAGACTACACAATATCCTAAAAACTTCAATATTACCAAATATATTTATTATGCATTTTCTTGTAGTCTATATCATTGCAACGCTTACCAGCAAATTTCAGATCTCTTAACAAATTAGTTTTTAAGATATTTAATGTTTTCTGATCTATTGTTTTAGTTTCGATTTAATTCTAAAGTATTTTTCCACTCTTAAATTGAATTAATTAAAAAGATTTTGGAGTGCAATCAATTTTTTTAGAGTGAAAAGTTTATTAACTCCAAATTTACTTACTAAATCATTTCTGCTTGATTAAGTTTTGAGTTTTTTGAGTGTTCAAAATTAGTAATCAAGATTGATTTCAAGTCCAAACTTTGCTTTAAAAAATAGTTTTTATAACTTTGCAGATTATCAATTTTTTTCTGTTGAGAAAATACCTTAGCCAAAACGTTCTCAGGTTACAGTGATAAACGATATTTCGAAGTAGTGGAAAACTACTGAAAATGATGTATCTTAAAATCATTCCTCATCTGATACTGCAATTAGACTTCCGAATAAAAGTATTCTGAATTCAAATGTTTCAGATAAAGCTGAATATTTCCTTGATGTACCACAAACTACATTAGATTAAACATATTACAGTACTATATTTAGCCTTTTAAAGTCGTACAGCAAAAGCTAAAATTTCCTAAGCTGACCCGATTTAAAACTTAAAAAAATTAAATTTTATGAAAAAATCTAGCTATTCTGAGCTTTAGTTAGAATCATTATTACTTTATACAAAAATTCTTTGTGTTTCAAAACATTTGTGAAAATATTAGGTTAAAATTAAGCTGAATAAACTGTTGTCGTAACAAATGCTATCAATATCATGCAGAAATATATTTCGAATAAAAAATATTTTACTCATATTTAATAAACATAGTGTTTTAATGTAGAACATACTTTAAAAATAACATATTAAAAAATAAGAGCTTTTCGGGCATAATTAAGGTTTGTTTTTTTCCTTGCAAACTTTAAATGCTTTTTCTAAAATATAAGTGTTTCTTAATCCCTAGGCCTTTTTTTTCTGATAAAGATAGAACCTTAAAATGTTTCGTTTATATTCCTAAACGTATGTTCTGTAAAAGTTAGCGGTTCAGGGCTGAGATCTCTAGTAATGATTTTTTTAAGAAGCGAAATTTAAGATTTTATAAAAATGTTTGTATTTTTTCCAGGTTTAGCTAGAAAAATAATTTTTAAAAATCAACAAATAATTTTTCTTCAACATTCATTTATTTTCACCTTTGGTTTGAAATAATCTAAGAAACATTCTTAACTTAACATGATTAAAAAATTTTTAAAAAGTGAGCATTTTATAAGAATTTAAAAAAAACTTCAAAAAACTTCCTAATTTTTTTTTAAATTGTAAAACAATAGCTGATCAAATAAACTTTTTATTTTCAGAATAAACTTAACAATATAATCTGAATATAAATATAAATTAGTTTTAATGTTACTGCCTCCAAAAAAATGGTTTGAAAAAGCGTTCTTTGTAGCCTTAAATATCGGCCAAAAAGTATTTCTGTAAGATAGTAAATTTTTTTTACAGATTCTGAATTTTTTCCATGAACACTTTGTTTAACTATCCAAAATGTTGTTTTAAAGCTTTATTTTAATGTGTAACCTAGAACTTGGAGAATATAAAAATGAGTGATATTCTAGAAAAAAATAAATAAATTGTGTGGTGATTCTGTTGATAAAAAATAGTTTTGCTGACAAAGTACTTACTCAAACTGCTTTGAAACAAAAACAGTTTCATCGATTTATTAATGTCATAAAACAACATGTAAATCAGGCAAACGCATTTTCAGCTAAAATTTAGAAAGTATTATCAAGACTACGTGCATGTAATTTCAGATAATGTTGACATCTGTAGGGAAGTACTATATATAATCTTGAACATAAGTGTATGTTAGTCACCATAGCGTATTCATTTTTTTTTCGTTCTAAAATTGTATAGTTTTGTGCTAAATAACGTGTATTTGCTGGGAATTTCATTACACTATTTTATTAAAAAGAATTCTGCAGCTGAAGCGCACAAGATTTTGTTGAGACTTACGGTGATATTAATCGCTAATGGTCATTAAAAAGAAAATTCGGATATTTTTATAAAGGCAGACAATTTTAAAAGGAGAAATTCCACCGTTTATTTTTTATTTTTCATTTTGCAATTAGAATGTGTCCGTGAAAGATTTTTTGAATATTTCTGTGCCATTTCTAACTATTCGATTATCCTGTTTTTTGTTTGATCCTTAACCTGGCAAGCATTTCTGAAATGTATGATACGCGTTTAATTTTTTATGATTTGGAACAAAAGGGAAATTGTCCGTAAGAAAGTGGTGCATGGAAATAGAATTGATTGCTGCAACTGCTGAATGTTCGATTTCCAAGAAAGCTATGGATTTAATTAAAATAAAAATGGAGCTATGGATATGCTTGGGAACGCCGAAAAAGGGAACGAATGCGCATTGCATAAAAAGATCTGAACGGAAAAATAGTTGTTCGAAGAAAGCAAGCTCAGTATGCTTGAGATTCTGATGTTGACGAGTATGAAGTTGTGGAAGTCGAACCATGACTTCCTTTCTTTCAAAGTTAATGTTTCAAAGAAAACAGCCACGGATTGGATGAGTTTTTGCGTAGAGGTATGTATGGAAATCTACGTGGAAGGGAGAAATTTACCACTTTTAGAAGAATTTTTCTTTAATATTCCAATTAACGATTTCCTTTTACTTAATTAAAAAAAAACAATTTTTATTTTTATGCATTACAGAAGATTATAAACATTTTTTTTTCTTTCACATTAATACTTATTTTTCTTCTATTGCAAAGTTACAGTTTTTAAATTCTCGGAACATATATTGCTAAATTATGTTGATTACTGACCGACTCCAGTCGCCATGAAATTGAACGGCGAGTTCTCCCGAGTGAACTACTGCTTAAACGGCAGAAAAGGAAAGTTTTTTTGAACCGTTCAACACAATGTCTGTTCAGCTCAGTCAGACAGGCAATACAAGTTTTAAATTTTTCAAAAATAATCAAAATATTTGTATTAATTCTCAAAATTTTTCCTTATACTAAAGATAAAAAAACGATGGAAAACTGCAGTGGGAATTCAAAAGAAAATTTTAATTGGTATATTATTATCTGATTTGGTATTTTAGATTTAGATTTGCAATTGTATTGCATTATATTCCTTATGGATAATTTATGTGGTTGTAACAAAAAAAAGTGTTGAAATGTTGGAGTAAAAATAAAACGTTAACATTAACTAAACGCTATATATATATATATATATATATAATTAGACCTTGTGTTCTCCCAATACTTTAACATATATCTACTTCTAACGCATTTGAAATATATTTAATTTTGTTATAGTAGTATCGTTTCATAAGTTAGTTTTGATTATTTTCCCCTACTCTAATTGTGTTTAAAATAACCGTATTAGCATTTTTACCTACATATACTGAAACTAGCAGTATTTTTTATTGTTTAAAAGTGCAATATTTTCTAGAAGTGAAGGAGGGGGATAGAAAACTTTTTCAAAGTATTACTTTTAAAGTATTTATACTTATTTCTGAGAAGATATTTTAATTGATTTATTTAATTTTTCTTAAATTCAATATTATGTAAGTATAAGTGTTTTTTCATCATATTATTTTCATTCAGAGCTTTTTTGAAATGGAAAAAGTATTGAATTAAAATATATTTCAGTAGTCTAAGTATCAGTTATTTTTGTCTTTAGAATTACCTTTAGTCGACGTCAGAATGGGGAAGACTTCTCGTCGTTGATTTTCTTTTAAATTTTAACGAGAGAACAAAGAACCCATTTTCCAAAATTTTTGTCATTTAAGATTTCAAAGTACCTGATAAAAAGGAATATCTTGAGTGTAAGTTACTGTTGAACAAAACCAAAAATAAGATAAATTCACACGGAATTTTAAATGTTTTGTTTTAAAGGTTATCTATAAAATTTCGTTAGAAGTCTTGAAGAAACTATGAAGCTTTTTCAATTCTTCTATTACTAGTTCCCACTCTCTCTATACAGGGTGTCCCCGAATGCCGTGTACAGACTTGAAGAGGAGGTTGAGAAAATCCTAAGGAGCCATAATTACGTAGGAAAGCATGGGCGATAACGTTACCAAACGAGAAAAGGAGACTGAAAGACAGTAAGGTCACGTCAGAAGTTGTGCAAAACGCTTTATTACACACACAAAAAATAAATAAGAAGTTTCACGAGAAAGTATCACAGATAGTGTTCAAAATTGCGGTCATTGGCATGTATGCACTCACGAAACCAAAGTGACATGGATTGGCGGACGTGTTCAAAAATACCGTTCGTTTCATGGATCATACTTAAGGCGATGTATATTCTAGATCCATTTCAGAATTGACTGGCGTGTAATGCACAAGGATCTTTATGGCACCCAAGAGAAAAAAAATCCAGAGGAGATAAATCAGGGGATTTGAGAGGCACAGCGTTAGAGCCATCACACCGAATCCTGCTGTTTGAAAATTTTCAGTCCAAATGGCCACGTACACACCTTATATAATGAGATGGTTACCCATCCTGTTGAAACTACATGCGGTGCCTAACAAATACGGGGACATTGGTAAGCAGTTCCGGAAGTACCTATTGTAGAAAGACGAAAAACTTGTCAGAGTCCATCCGAAGCGGTTATATGTATGGGTGGAGTAAACTGTCCCTCCACGATACTCGCCCACACTTTAACAGTGAAGCGTTGTTTTGTGGCACGTGGAATACTGCTGTGCGGGTTGTTTAAGGTACACATGTGCGCGCTGTGTATATTGAACAATCTTTTACGTGAAAATGTTGCTTCATTCCAGAACATCACGGAACATTCCCCATATCTGTCAGTTTTGGGGTTAACAAACCACGGGAAAAATTTAAATGTCTGGGTGATCATTTGTATGCCACCCACTTTCAGACAAAAATGAAAAGGGCTTCCTCTCGGTAATGATGGACAGTTCAAGATTTTCCGAATGCAACGGCAAGCTCCTGTACACTGGTACCAGAATTTTGAACCAAAACATGCAACACACCCTCTTCAAATATGGGTGCTCATGCTGTTCGTGGCCACCTAGTACCTTCAATTGTGACTGAAAGATTCGCCAGGTTCTGATGCCCATGAGCGAACGCTTAATGATTATATTTTCGCCTCGTTTTATATCTTCCCAACAACTGAACAGGAGCACGTACATTTCCATCAGCTAGATGGTAGATGAAGTGTATATCCGTGAACTCAGCGTTCATAGAACGATTCATATTAATTGCATGCTCTCCCCGTATGTGAAAAGCAGGAACAACAATGGAAGACCAAGGCAGCTAACGTACAGAACCAGCTATAGCCTTGCCCATGTTTTTCAGGATGTTTTTTCTAAGTTTGTACACGGCATTTAGGGGCACCATGTATATTGGAATATAGCATGAGAAATATAATTTAGGAGCAAAATAACTTTAACAATGCTTCTAGTGTTAAATAAAGCAACTATGTTATCACAAAGCAACGATAGCTTTTTCAAGGTCGTATTAATATTAGCAATAATACACTTTTTTTAAAATGCTATTGTATTTTACAAGAATTAACTTGTGAATGAGGTAAAATAAAATAATAGAATAAAGTAATAGGTATTGCGTATCTACGTACGAGGATATATTTTAATATAAATAATTAAAAGTGAATAATTTTTAACATAAATTAAAAAAAAAAGGTATTGGTAGTAAAATATAAATATTTCTTATAGGTTTAGTTTGGATAAAGTAATAGCGTGAGATCTATTCATATTTGAGAAGTCATGTAATTACGTGCAAGCTGCTGAAAAATACAAAGACACTGGTAAATAAAAAAAATATGTGTAGTTGCATTAAACAAGAAAAAAAGAAGAAAAAATATGTCTATATAGAAACAAAAATGTATTTCATCACTTTTATAAAAATACATAATACGTTTCTGCAATTAGAACACGTGATACAAAAAGAAAAAAAATTTATAAAAAAGCAAAACTTTATATACAACGTATATTAAATTCAATTTTTAGCAAATTCGGTAAAGTAGTGTTTTCAATATTTTTCCATTGGAACACTGGTGTTAGTAATTAAACCGCGATCACTCGCGCGGGGTGTTCTGTACACCCCAGCAACAAGAAAACCCTCCCAGGAATCTAAAAAGAATGCGCAGAACAACGATTTTTTCTGTAGCTGCACATTTTAGGACCTTGAACTACATACCTGATGCAATCCTCTTTCTCGAACTTTTCCAAATTTATCTGGGGGCTGAGAACTCCGCGAGAAGTTGAGCATATGTATACAGTCTGGTCTGAATGTTCAGAAAATAATTAAAATATTATTTTTCTATACTTTCTATTATCATTATCTCATTAATAATAAAGTATATTTATTACTGGTATATACGTTTTATACTGGTTTATGAAAAAATATAAAATTATGTGTTTTAAAATGAAAATTTTGTATGTTTAGTTTAAATTAATGTTTTTCTCATTTATATGCAATAAATTTAATAATTTTATTTGTACAATACAAAAAACATCTTGTACTTTATAAATATGTATCATAATGACTTAATTTTATTTTCATAATTAAATACACGTGTTAAAAGTTTGGGGTGTTTTCTACACCCCGCAAGTAACGACGGTAGCAAAAACACGCGCGATTGACCGCGGGTTAAGCAAAAAACAAAAGTTTAAAAACGACATAAAAACAATAACAAAATCTATACATACTGACAGCAAGACGATATTCAAGTTGATACACATAAGTTTTATTTAATGCAAAATGTTTCAGAATCCTTCAGTGCAGGACATTTTATAAGACGTATATTTTACGCAGACTTACCCTGCTTTGTATATAGTTATATGATTATTTTTTCTTCACTTAATTAACATTTAAAACATAATCGATTTTCTTTGCGATTTGTATAGCAGTGTCCTTAATATTATTTTTCTAAATTTTATTTGATTTATTGGATAAGATATACATAAATTTACATGTAAAAGCTTAAAATAAACCATCATGTAAGGGCATTTGGTGCATGTAAATCTACCAAAACACAATAACAATACAATAGTGAAAAACTGGAATTTTACCTTACACAGAACACAATTCTAAGATAATGATGTGTTAAAAGAAGAAAATTACTGATCAAGAAAATGGAAAACTGGGTCTCAGAAAAAAATATTTTTGAATTCGACAGTTCAATTAAAGTTCCAGCATCTTGCTTCGCACACAGTTTCTTATTTTTGCAATTGAATTGCTTATTCCTTTTCTTCGATCTTATCATTAATTATCCATAATAATGGAAGAAGTATTGGATTTTAGCTATGTAGTTTGCAGATAACTAATGACAGATGTAAATGTTAAGTTTTCAAAGAGCAAAAAAGTTAATTAAATAATTTCAGTTTTTCTTCTTTTTTCCCCGTGGATATTCTATTCGTGGAATTCGATTTAAAATCTATTTTTAGAGCACAAGTAGTGCACTCTTAAGGAGATATTGAAGTAAATTTCTTTCGGTAATATAAAAAAGTTAAGAAATAAATTAATACAAGTAGTTAAAATAAAATTGTTTGTATGCATTATTCTATTAATGCAAAAAATGTAATTTGCATGACCTTTAGAGTGGAAAATTATGAAACGAAATAATCTTCTAAATAGTTATCATTTCTTTTTCTATTTTATTAATTTAATGGATAAGGTGTATTATTTTGTAACGACGTTGTTTGATAATTTCTGCAAAAAAAGATACGGTGTACACACTCCACAAAAAAACAACTGCAACACCGAGAAATAAAGCACTTAGCGTCATGCTTAAGAGCGGTGGTTTTTTTGCGCTTGTATCTGATCACGTAGTACTCATATTCTAGCTATTAAAATCCAGCAAATTTCCCTTCTCATAAACAACCACTGAGGTTTTAAATGACATTGCGATCCGTGAAAATGTCTCTGAGACGTCAGGGAGCTCAATACTATCTGTTAACGATTGAGAACGTGACCGTATTATCGAAATCCATGAACTGGTTTTGTCTCTATACACACGGGTCACTCACTTGGGCAAAGCATGAGTAACATCAACCAACATTGTGTCCCACCAGGGACGGCTCTTGCAGTTTTGCCACCCCGGGCATAAATGGAAATTGCCGCCCTTCTCTCTAAAACAAAACGTTATAATTAAAAAAGATAAATTGTTCACATACATACACTACTATAAAACTTGAATAATTTTTGTGAACAAATAGACAGCAAGTTTTATATATATATATATATATATATATAATGCAAAATAATTGGAAATTAAGGACATTGCTACCTGGTATTATTTCAAACGAGTAAGATGTAAAAGAAGGAATCACCAATTTTAGCATTCAATTTTTTTCTGGAAATAATCTACTGATGGTGGGGATCACAAACGTTTATTTTAATTTATAGTATCTACACTCAAAACTAAAACATCTCCTATATCAACAACAACAAAAAAAACTCTTAATGCCCCTGTCCTTTTTCTGATAGCTCACACCGGATGTCGTATGGTGGAAAGGAATGTCATTTGTGACATACTCCGGGATGGGGAGAAAATTTACAATTGAAAAAATGTAAACTTATCTAATTTCATGATTGAGCTTTTAACTCTTAAAACTCTCCCCGAACTCTGAATTTTTTAAACATAAAAGTTGCTTTTAAAAAATTTGTAAATCGCAAAAAAAATGTCCCCTTAACTCCTTAAGCGCCGCGAGTGTGTATAGATGTCCGGCTGAGTTTTAACCCCTTTTATGCCCAGAAGTGACCGCCCCCGGGGAAAGGGGAGGATTTTTGTATTGTGATGTTTTGCTTAAAACTATACCCACGGGTTTGGAATGCAATACCATGACATTGGTTGAATAAGTAAGTATTTACTTATTTCGGAGAAGAGGTGGGGGAGGAGTTTGTAAATGGATATATTGCAGGAAAGGGAAAAAATTATATTAAGAAATTTTTTTTCTTTTTCTTTTTTTTTGGGTTTGGTGCCTTTTCTCTTCTTTATTTGCTGTAATCTTTGCTTACTGTGTGATAAGAGCTTTTAGATGTGATACTGGTTTAATAGTTCAACCATGTTTTATAATATATCACACATAACATATATAAAAAATTCATATTTTTATATATATATATATTCTAACTCTAGAGATTGTTATTTTTTATTTTCATTTTATTATATTAACTCTAGAGAATTTTTTTTTTTTTATTATTTTATCCTTTTCTTTTTTTAGAGTGAAATTAAACAAGGTTTAGCTTGAAAAACACGCCTTTTCTTTCCCCTCAATAAACCGCGTAACAAAGCGCGCTTGTTAGAAAATAGGTGGCATTAGGTGTGAATTTCCCCTAGCTTTTTTTTTAAAATTAAGGGATTAACCCCCAAAAAAATAGTTAATCCCTTGAAATAAGAAGTGTTTTATGATATTTTTTCGTAAAAAAATGCTTTGGGGACTGAAAAAGAAATTTTCCCCAAGTGTGTCACAGTAAAAGACATCTAACAAGGCTGAACATAAATAAAATGTTAATAAGCACCTTTCGAAATTACTTGAGGCAAGATGAAGGTATTGTCAACGATTAACAGTGTTAAAATTATACATTTTTGGATATTTAAATAGAACAAACTTAATACTAGTTATGATTGAGAAAAGCATATTATCTAACGTAGAATATAAAGTAAAATAAAAACCAGCTATCTTTAAACCCCCAGTCGACGATATCTTTTTTTCTAAAAATTTTAAAAAATTAACATCATGACAATTTTAAAAAGGGGGGAAAATCTTACAAGAAACGAAATGCCAGCAGTACTTGAAAGTTCCAATTTTTTTGGCCCCAAAATTTTTTCATGTCCCTTTTTATTTGGAATTTATTCCTTTTTTTTAAAAAATTTTTTTTTGTAAATGGTTTGTGGGTAGAACAATAAAAAAAAATTTTAGGGAAAAATTTTATTTGTTTTAAAAAAATTTTTATTTATGTCCCTTTTTCTTTATAAATAAAACACGTAAAGCGCACCATTTTACGGAGATCAGCTTATATAATTATGGGGGTTTTCAACAAAATGTGTATCATTTTTTTTTCTCCCCCGAAATATTTGAATAACAGAGTTTAATTTATGCAACATATTTTTTCCCCTCTTACCAACCTATTTGAAAAAAAGAAACACACACACAATTAAGTACTATTTTCAAATATGTTCAACAATAAGTAACAACTACTCCAAAGTGTAACACACATTCCACTCATTTTAACAATACTTTATACAAAACTAGATGAATAAGGCTGTTTCACACACACACACACATTTGAACATATAAAATAAAACCTAATTTACTGCTTTCAGAAAACCATAGTGAAGCTCACTAACAGTCAGATTAAAGAGAGCTGCAGAAAATAAAGATCAAACCACTCTAACATATGTCTAAAATCACATAGAATACATATAAGAAGAAGCAAATTCCGAGTATAATATTTCTTTAGCCGCTTTACCGTAAAGAAAATCCACAAATGATCCGGAGAGGACTTTAAGACAATAGTTTAGAGTACTTTTTAACCATCCATTAGGAGCGCGAAACACTGAGATGCATAAAAAAATTAATTTTGTGATATCCATATGGAGAATACTCCCTCTTATATCTTTCTTTTATCACTCGTATGAAGGCTCTGTACTAAGAACGCGGTTGACCACTTCACATTTAAAATCTCAAGGGCTCTTGAATCTGAGAGATTCAGGTCGCCCAACTAAGGAATTTTTAATGACATTCTACAATTTCGTTACTTTTTATGTGTTTCTGTAACTTAGAGCATAGTTTTCAGTATTTTTCCAAAATAGCTCGAAAAAAGTATTTTATAATTTCTTTAACCCTCTCGCTGCACAACCTGCAATTTTCTCGTGCAACACGAGATTTTTGTTTTGTGGTATATACGGGACTCTGCACTACGCAGATAGAGGGTTAGGTGGGATTTTAAGCTGGAAGTTGTAATGCATCTGAGAGAATCTACACGAAGACGTCATCTGCTGGCCTTAGAGTAGTATTCACATTCCTCGTTCATTAAGGCTAAGAATGGATGAATTACTTGATGTGCAACTCGTTTTTCAAGGCGAAGAACCAAGATGAATAGCACCAAGAACTTTGAAGATGTATTGTTCATTTTTTCCGGAGATCAAAAAAAGATCATCAATGTTTCGTTGTCTATGTGGAGGATATAATCTGTGGCCTTTTGGTGCGTAGCCGAGTAACATGATCACTAAGCAAAAGTGATCATGACTGTCCGAAGGCTGTTACTGGCTTATGTGTAGATGATACTACTACAATGCTTCCCCACCAGTGAGTTGGCTAATAAGCGAAATAATGAGATTTTCGTTGTGGTGAGCGTGTGAGTGTTTGCTATTGCGTGACTGTGTGAGTGATTGCTGACGACTTTTGGTTTCTGCGTTAAGTGAGTCTGGCGAATTTTTTATTGCTGTTCTTGCTGGTAGATGGCGCCATGACAGCTGCGAGATAGTTGCGCTTTTTCTAAACTCATAGTCAAGGTCATCAAAGTGGTGGATAGAACTAAGTTATACCTTCTGATTCATAAATATGCAACATACTACTTGAAAAAATTGATCTCCTCAGTCCGGAGGCTGTTACTGGCTTGTGTAAATCATGCCGCTGCATGTAAAATAAGAAACAAATCATTTGCATTGAACATTGTAAGATAAGTTATTAAGAATGCAAAAAATAAGTTCAAAAATATAAATATATAGTCAGTGAACATTAACTAACCACGGACTCTGATGTTTTTTTTTTCGTTTTTGTTTTCTTAAATTAAAAAAAAAAATTCTAATTACATTTTAAATATTATTTACTAAATGTCTAACATACATATATACCTAACGGTATCAAATTTGTTTCAAAATAATGTGTTATTAAAACAAATGATTTCAGAATTAAGTATATTTTTTGTATTATTTTTTTAGACCTATTTAGTTCTGTTCAAAGAGACTGGTACCAAAAAAGGTTTCAATTCTCCCTACATTTTTTTTTTTTTTTTAATTTTTTAATTTATAAATTCATGCGTGAACCTACTCTTTTAGGCCACATTTATCTTTTTCCTTCCCACTTTTTAACAAATCACAGCTCCCGTGATTTTTTTTTACTGACGGCCGTTGAAAGATTGAGTGAGACAGATAAATATGTACTTCTATCAATTATCCGTTATTTCATTTACAGTCCATTATTTTTTAAGGTAGATTATATGTTATAGATAAAACAAACGTGTGTAAAATAGTTCTCTTTTAATGGGGAGCTCTTAAACAAGCAGCAGGAAAGCGTGAATTACCTTTAGCACTGGCTCCTGTTTGACGTTGAAATCGGACTCGTCTCTGTCATGGCTTGGAGTACGGACGGTTTTGTAGAAAATTGGAATGAAATATATATGATATAAACGCCTCTACTTCACATTTCTATTGTCAATCTTTAAAAATTACTCCAATATATATATATATATATATATATATATATATATATAATCAGATATAAACTTTCAAATCTTCTCCATAGATATTTTATAGAATTTCAAAGAAAAAAAAATACATCGCCTTTCATAAGTTTGTCATACAACAAAACGTAAATGTGCGTTGGAAAACATTATGAATTGTACGTAAAAAGTTTTTCCTTCCATTTCCTTTTTATTTATTAAAAATTATTTTTCCATATCTTATATTTTTGTCATTCCCTTCTATGTGAAGGATTCAAAAAGAAATAGATGTGCGATAAGACTCTCAAAATTGGATCTTTGGATCTTTTAGACGTTACAAAGTCAAATAGATGATTTTTACGATATCCTTTTCATATCATTCTTCGTCTTTCGAATAGAAAAATAAATATATAACGATAAAAGTCCCCTATGGTGTTTTCTGGTCTGTCACGTGGAAATTTAAGAGATACTTCAACACAACTCCATGTTCCATGTAATAGAAAGCCAAAAATACTCACGAATCCCAACTCAATCTTTTCATTTCTGTCGTTTAAGAATTATTTTTTTTTCTATTTAAACCCATAATTTTACAGTTATTCCTCAAAATATTGCCGAAAGTATCCAACATTTTTATTATTGACTTTTCATCTTATATTGAAAAAAAAATTATTATCACTATGATTTATGAATATTAGATTAACTATTATACTAGATTGAGACTACACATAATTACACTCATTGCCATAAAAGTTTACGTACCTAGAAAAAGTCATCAGAATGAAAGTAAATTTTACATATGTAAGTACAACTTTGATACAAATAGGTCAGTAGAAAGTCAATGCAAAAGGATCATTTATTGCAGAAAAAAGTACAAATGAACGGAAATTTTAGCACTCTGTTGAACCCCCTTTAGCGCGAATGCACGATGTAATACGAGCGGGCATCGATACATAAAAGTTATGATGTCCTGATACATTTCGTTCCACAGTTGCTTTAAACGCGCCTCTACTTCGACGAAACTTGTAGGCTGTCCAATTTTCCGTCCCAATGATCCCAGATATGTTCGATTGGGGACAAATCTGGAGGTCAAAAAGGCCAGGGAAGGGAGGCAATGTAACGGAAGCAGTCTTGTGACATCCTTCTTGTTTGTGACCTAGCATTGTCTTGTTGAAAAATGATTCCTGAATCCCAGCTATGATTTTCAACATATGGGGGTGAAGGATGTAGTGGAAACATCGCTGTTTTTTCACTATCCCATGGATTAATATTAGGTTTCTTGTGGATCGCAGGCAATGTCACCCCATACAATCTGCAACGACGCGGCTCATTAGCAGAACTCACCCCCTCTATACATGTCAAGATTGACGTATGGAGGGTGAGTTGTCCAGATGGACCATTGTGTCTCCATAAAAACTCACCAGTGGTTGACACCTTGCGCTGAAGGCATAGTACATGCGAGCTGTCTCAGAGGTTACTTTTGAAGTAGCCTTTCTCTGCACTTTTTCCAGACTTACAAATGCCTGTTTAACCGGACACTGAATAGAACGAGATATGGTTCTTTTGTGGTGGATTATTATATTCTGTTGACGCATCCAATTTGAACAGAGTGTGTTGGTGCCAAAGATAGTCACAGCATTTAACACGGCGAAAGTATGGCAGGACGAGTTATGGCCTTCAGATGTTGAGTACAACCACTTGTCACTGGGGAGTTCAGAAGATAATGCCATTGTTTTGCTGCATCAGTGGTGTACAAATAAAGTCGGGGTGCCGCGTGCAAAAATTGGTGACCCGCCGATTAGAGGTGGCAAAGGGCGTGAAGGGGATCCGCCCCTAGAGATTAAAAGGTGGAATTCTGAATTCGAAAAGTAAAGACCATTTTTTCACTTTCTTTATCTTGCTGGACTGAAAAATTGTGGGGGTAAGAATCCTGAGGACCGGATAACTTGCTTTCCTGGTCTTGATAGACAAAAGAATCTTTCGGCTATTCTGGTGATTGTGGGGGCAATGCCCTCAGGACCAGTATACGGTTTTAATTGACTTCTGGATCTCAAAGAACGACGAATGAAAGTGGATAATATAAGCGGTGCAACAGCTTTGCAGGCCTTGAGTGACTTTTGACCATGACTTTATTTTTTTCTTCCCGGCGAACTACTGAATGGTTTAATACGACAATATTGTATTCTAGATAATAATTACTTAACCCAGAAATAAAGCGTTTTTTAACAATTAACCGTACGACCGTTAATTCTAACCTGAAAGAACTTTAGAACTAAATATGTATATACTTTAATAAATGGTGGCAGCATTAGAATTTGAGTAAATAGATGGCCGAATTTTTTTATCTTAATGAGCTAGATTCGAGGAAAAAAGAATCATAAGTGCCAGCCGTGTGTGCGAAGACAAGAAGTAAGCCTCAATAACGTCTAATTCCCCGGGGTTCCTATCTTCCTTATCCCTTGATGTTTGGTACGCTTGCTGAATCAACCATGCTTCAAGAGTGGTGTTCTGTTTGCCGAAAGAGTGTGTTCGCGTTTACTGTTGTCTAATATTCCAGTGAGATCGTGTGTGTTCCATGATATACTCGAGTATTTTCGTCTATCAACAGAATGTTTTAAAATTTAAAAGACATTTTGGGAACATTAAAACGTTGGGGAATTAAATGATAATGAAAGAATTGTTTTCTATATTTTTTATATTCTTAAATTAGGGTCCTATTTCTAAGCATTTGTAGAAAAATGCATTAAAGAGTTCATAGAAAGAAATCAGAGGGCACATAAAACATTTCGAAAAGACCCTAATAAAAAGTTCACTTCGATAATAGAATTATTTGTGACATAGCTAAAGGAAAGCACCTCTTTTAAAAGATAGATTTCTGAGCTATAACAATACATTATTAGGAATAGTTTAAGTGGGTAGGTGAATGAGGCAGAAGAATTAAATATAATGGCTATTTGTATCACTCTTCTGAGTAAAATAATATCAAAATGATTAAAAGAGTAAAAATTCAAATTGTAAAAAAATAAACATCTTTTTTTAAAGTAATGGAAGGAGTATGTGCTGTTGTTACACGTAGAAGTAAAATTGTTTCTTTTATTTACTCATTATAAACCATTAATGTTTCTCACGAAAAAAATTACGTAAAGTGTTGACAAAGAATAAGTAAATTGCTTTATAAATGAATGATTTTACATTTACTGAACGGAAACAATGGTGCTATTAACGTTATCATTTTTATAAAGTTATTATTGTAGGACTTTGAAAATTATTTTTGTATTTTCCGGCATATTAAAGATAATGCTACAACTTATTTTTAATTTTTATAAAAATATGACTAGTATTATTACTCGACATTTCAGATTTAGTCTCATCAGCTATTATATAAAAATAACATTTTTTGAAGAATAGATTTAAGATGCGTTTTAAAAATTAATTTTATTTTAAAGCTCAATTTCTTTTATATTTTTTTTAAAACAAAAAAAATATTGTTTATAAGAGAAATCCTCTATTTTTACAATTAATAATTGAAGAAAACTAAGAAACTAATTTTAGCGTATGATGAGCGTATAACGCTTATAAACTACGAGCATTTACTTTATAAAAATAAGGAAAATAAACGTCCGATTTGTGTGAAATACCACAATAAATGTTAAATTACAAAACTGTAAAATTAACTGTTAAATTATCAGACTGTTAAAATTTACAGCGAAAAAAGAACAAGAAAACCAAAACGATATTGATATGAACGCGCGAAAAAAAAATCAATCTTCTAATTTAAGAAAAAATTTGTATTAATGAAAGAATTATCACGAAGCTTAAATAAATAATTATTTTTAAGTTCACAATCTGCTAAATGTGTAGAGTAATGAAGACTGTGTAAATATGAAGATTCAATTTTATTAGAAGAGCAAGGAACTTCGTTAATTATAGTGTTTACACTAATTTCTAACAATACTTAACTAATAATTCTTAATTACTGATAAGTTCCAAAGCAATTTTAATTAATAATCTGTTTTCAGAAAGAAAGACAATAATTTCAGAAAGATGTAATATTTTATAAAAATTTATTTTAATTTAACAAATTGCAATCAGAACATACGGAAAAATTGGTTTAAGTTAAAAACTACTTGATTTGAAACAATTTGGCTATAGATATATAATATTACAAATCAGTGATTACAGCAGTGCTTCTCAAACTTTCAATGCTTGTGACTCAATATTCAATCATAATTTTCATCGCAACCCCTCCATGCAATAACAATGTATTGAATTCGATAAAACGATATTTTGACTCAAAAACTAAAATACGACTTTCACATCTTGAGTGAAACCGGAGTATAAATACGCCTCTTTCAGCCAATTCGTAAATTGCTCCGTGACGTATATACACGTCTTTCCAAAATACGATCTTTACTGTTCACTTCTATTCTTAAAACTATTCCGAAAGCCTCAGAATGCTTTAAAATGACATTGACAGTGTTTGCGAAGGATTTACTTATTTCAGAGGATTTGTTTACTTATTCCCCCCGCCCAATACACACCATGCACGTACATACGTGCAAAGCGGTGGCATTGAGGTGCGAATCACATAACTTTTAATCGCAAGTGTTTGGGGTTAATTATAAATCGTACAAATCAGCAAGAAAAGTCTTAATTTTTGATGTAATTTTATGTATAACAAGACCGTGGGGTTACTAGTAATTATTAAATATACTCATAACTTAGTAATGTTAAATTACTTATAAAATACACATTGTGAAGTACTGATACATTTATAAGTGCATTATATCAGTGTAAACGGTTTTTTATTATTATTTTTCATTATGACAGAATGTATTTCGTTTAATGCCAATAAACTAAAAAAAAAATTTAAAAAATCTTTGGTTTTAGACATTTTAATATGCTCGCGCCTCCCTCCTAGGGTTGTCTGGCGCCCCACAGTTTGATGAGAAGCGCTGGGTTACAGATTATTTTTAACAACGCAATAGGATCTGAATTTGCGTCCTTACTTTTTGTGGCATGCTCATAATGATTCTTATTTTAAACTTATTATTCTGTTAATTTATTCTTATTTTTCATCCAGTCGTGATATGAAATGTTTGAAACCGATAATGTCAAAAAAAATATATATATATATTGTATACTATAAATGCAATGTTTGCTTTTAATAAAACTCATAGAAATTCAACATTGTATTTATTTGAATAAAACCCTTTAGTATATTATATATATAAAAAAAACCCCATTTAAATTACATTAATTAAAAAAAAAACAATAAGTTGCAAATGTAATTCTTTAGTAACACTTTTGCCTCGTGCATTATTGCTCTACAGATTTATTTCATGATATTACTCTGGTAGAATAGTCATTGATAATATTTCTTCGATTAATGTGTATAATGTTGCAAATATTGAAAGTTTTGTCAAACTTTCAATATTTGCGATCCAATATTGAATCATAATTTTCATTGTGCCTCCCTCCATACAACAACAATGCATTTCATTTCTTTGAAGCGAAACATAGAATACAAATTTCACCTTTTAAATGCCATCGGCATATATATACGTCTAGCTCAGCCGAAGGAATAATTGCCCCAGACGTATATATACATCTTTCCAAAGTACACTCTTTACTGGTCACTTCTATTTATAAAATTATTCTGAAGGTTTTGGAATGGAATGAAAGGACCTTGGCAGTGTTTGTGACGGATTTACATACTTAACAATATTTGTTTATTTATTCCTTTTCTACCCCTCTCCTCCCCAGTTCACCACATACTCTCGCCTCCGTGTTAAACGGTGGCACTGGGGAGCGAATCGCTATCTCTTAATTGGCGTTTAGAGATTAATTATAAACCGTACAAATTATCAAGATAATGTTAATTTTTCTATATACTAAAATTGTTCGAATTTATTGGGGCAAATCGGAAAAAGTATTTTTATAAGACTATAGCTTTTTATTATTACATACCTGAAGTAAGCTAAAAAATCTGTAAATTAGTACGAAGTATGCCTTCCTTCAGCAGAAATAATCTTTTCAACCCGTCTTTGCCTTGACTCTACTACATTAGCACACATGTTCTTGATTCCTTCATAGAAAAACACTAGTATAGTCTCATTTATTATTTGCTCTGTTGTCGTGCTGATTCACTTTAGAGAAGCGATTCTTGAGAATACCCATCAGGTTTGCGTAGTATTTAAGTCTGGGGAATTTTCAAGCCAATCGAGAACTTTATATTTATATTCCGGAAAAAATATCGATTAATTTCGAATTGTGATAATGGATCAAGTCATGTTGAAAAGTTCCATCAGATGTTTCCATGAAGAAAACAATCCTACTACGTAATATTTTTATATGTTTGACAGAATTCATCCTGTACTTAACATGAACTAAGCTTCCAGGGCATTTGTTGAGAAAAAAAAACCCCAAGCATCTGTTTAGAAGGTTGTTTTACTCTGTTGTTTTGATCTGGTAACAAACTTTCAACTTCACTTAGTCTAACACTACACTTGCTTTGCATTCCTGCTCAAACAAATGTTTAATTACTCAAAATCACCTTCTTCCAGTTTTTAACAGCCCATAATCGGTAATTTTTAGCTCATGCCAAACGTTTTTTTTTTTTTATCATTTTCTGCGTTAGAAACATTTTTCTCCCTCATTCTTATTGCTTTAAAGTCACCTTAAAAAAGCTTTTTCCGTGCAGTTGAGTCTCACTTCAACACGATTGTCCAATAAATCCCTTCAAAGGCCTATGTTTGTCTTTCTTGGATTTATTTTGCTACTTCTTATTAAAGTTTCATGAATTCTTGGAGTAATTTTCATTTTGCACCCACATTTTCTTTTCACTTTGGAGACAATGATCAAGAATTTTGAAATGTTCTTAAAATACTCAATTCAATCACATCAATTGCCATAGTTATATCTCTCACAGCCATAGAAATATGTTTGTTCGCTTAGAAAGATTTATTTTAGAACTTGAAGAGTAATATACATCTTTGACCAAGCAAAATTAACACGTCTTACACAAAACGCAAAATTTAAATTTACAACTGCCCAACTAAAAGGATCACAACTAAGCTCCAGACTCATTAAAATGAATAAATGTCAGTCAAAGGCTATCTGTCACACTACCTAAGAGCAGATATAATGGGTTTGAGTTGGCTCAAGACATTAAAGGTAATCATATACCAACTCAAAAAAGAAAAAAAATTTTGATCCCAATTAAATCGAACAGTATAGTAATTTTATATATGACACGTCCATGGGGTCTACGGTAAGTATTGAACTTGTTCTTAACTTAGTAATGCAAAATCATTTATAAAATACATTGTGAGCAGTACTTATACATTTATAAGTGTGTAATATTTATGTAAATGTGTGTTTATATTTCTTATTATGTAACAATGTAATTTGTTTCCTTACTTTTAGTAAATTGATATTTTTTAAAAATAATCTTTTGTTGTCAATATGTTCGCGCCTTCCTCTTAGAGTTATAACGCTCCGCCTAGGGGTGCACGACCCACAGTTTGAGATATAATATATATATATATATATATACTGCTGGCCACCGTAAATGCAACACCAAGAAAGACAAGATATAGCACAACAAAGTTTATTTTGTAGATAACATATTTACCAAGTATCAAATGATTAAATTTATAGACTTCTGTGAAGTGTAGTTCCTGCCAGAATCAGTAGACAGAGTAGCCGTCATTGTTGGAGATTCCGCTGCCACACGCCTCGGCATTCATTCAAAGAGACTTTGGATGTGTTCTTGAGGTACAGCAGACCAAGCTGCATCCACACGTTGCCCAAGTTTATTTTATGTGACAGCTGAGGTGTGTAATTTGGGTGAATCGCTGAGCAACCATGGAACACATGTTTTCTATCGGCGAAATATCTTTAGAGCGACCGGCCAGGGAAGCAATTCAATCTAGTGATTGACGAAGAACCTTTGGACAATGCATGCCACGTGCTGTCACGCACTATCATGTTGAAATATGGCTGTGGCAAAGCCCTGAAGGATAGGAAGCTTAAATGATTCCAACACCTAGGAGATGTAGCGTTGGCTGTTTAAAGTACCGGCAATGCATACTAAGGAGTGCAGAGTGATATCGAATACTGCCCAATACCATAATACCCGTTGCAGGACCAGTGTGGCTGTGCATAAAGCAGCTAGCATCCTCGGTCTACGGTGTCTCCAGTCTGGAATCCGACCACCGTGGTGTTGCAGATAGATGCGTGACTCGTCAGTAAAGACAACTTCATTCCATTCTGCCCCCATATCCTTCTTTCATCGCACCATTGGCGGCGGAGACGTCTGTGATTCTGAGTCAAGGGTAGACCAAGCAATGGACGTCTTGTTTACAGATTACTCTGCTGTAAACGCCGTCGAATGGTTAGCGCAGACTGAATGATGCATTACAGACTCAATGTGCTGTGCTATGGTACGTTATGTGACTGAGCGATCCGTCTCTGCCATGCGCACAATTTTCCTGTCCCCACGTAAAGTGGTGCACTGAGGTAGATGAGATCGATCACGTCGGTCCGTCGTGCCCTCATGGATCCACCGGTCACATATCCGCATTACAGTTGTTTGGTTTCATCCAAAACGACTACCGATTTTCCTGAAAGATAATCCACAATCTCTATAGGCCCCTATCCTTCCTCTGTTGAACTCGGATACTTGACCAAAAGCTGATCACTGTTTTCTATGAGACATAACTTATCATTTTTGAAAAAAACACAAGAAAAACACAGTTGCCGAACTTGAAATCGTCGAAATCTCCAAGCCGTAAATAGCGCTTTGTGGTGGCGCCAGAATAGCGAGAGATGTATATCTGCTCTGAAATTCTAATCATTTGCATATCTCACCTCCGCTAATGCATGTTGTAAATTTTATGTTATTTGCATGATTCCTTCAGGGTGTTGCATTTACGGTGGCCAGCAGTGTACATATATAACATCATTCCGGTAATATACAAAAATGAAATGGTTCAGTTGATGCTGTCTTAAAACTGTTTTTAAATCAGAAATCTTAAAAAAACTTAAGTGAGTACTTCTCAAACTTTCAATATTACCGACCCAATTTCCAATCCTAATTTTCATCACTAATTTCCTTATACAGTAATAATATATTGAATACAATAAAAATGTACTTCGCCGCTAAATTTAAACTACCTCATTTTAATTGTAAATCTTACAAATTATCAAGATATGTGTTAAATTTCGTTTATAATACTGTTAAGATAACCGATGACTCTCTTGAGAAAACTTTTTTTAAAGCAAATTTACGATATGGAGCTTTTTGTGATTTCTAGATTTATTTAGTACATGTTCAGAAAAAAAAAGATAAATCTAAAAAAAATTAAAAAGTCTATTATTTCAAAAAATTAGAAAAATTGGAAAAAAACCCAAAATATATATATATATATATATATATATATATATATACAGAGAGAGAGAGAGATTGTTCCTAACCTTAATTATTATCCCCACTATTTAAAAAATTAGTAAAATTTAAAATTAGAAAAAAACTAATTATAATAATGAGTCAGCCTTTTTGGATCTTAAATTTAAAAAGGTTAAGAATAATTTCTATTTAAGAAATATTTTTTGAAAAAAAGAGACTCATTTCTTTTTTAACATTATAAAATGCCTTTTGGGGGGTTGTAACCTACACCTATCAATATTTAGAAATATTATTTTAAAATTTTTAAAAAAAGCAATGATTTAGTTACTGATAAATTTTGAAACAAAGTAATTTTGTAAATTTTTTGCAATATTTGTTTAGAATACAATTACCCAAAAGTAAATTTATTTTATAAATATATTTTTATTTCAAATTAAATATTTTTTTATCTTAGTTCATTATTTTTTTTAAAAATTTCCTTTTTAGTTTTTTTTAAAAAAACAAAAATTTGAAACCCCTTTTTTAATTCTATATATCGATTAGTATATAATCACCCAATTTTTTTTTTACTTTGTTATATATTTTTATTTGATTTTATCTATTTTTAAATTTGTTCATTATCTTTTTTAAATCTTCCTTTTTTTTTTGTTTTTTTTTAAAAATTCTTGGTGTTTTTGTTTAATTGCAAAATAAATATCTGGTAGCGCCACTATTTTTTTTTTTCCCTCAATACTTTTTCCAAAATTTTTTTTACGTCTTTTTCACGTAGGAAACTTATTAGGGAAAGGGGTTGAATTTTCCATTTCCAGTAATTATTTTACACGTGGGTTTTTTTTTTATTTTTTTAAATTTTTTTTATTCCTCTCCTTGTGACATTCATTATTGTTCTATTTTCTTAGCTTCATTTTAATATATCAATTTTTTTCTTCCACGTGTTGAAAAGGGCTTAATTTTTCACCTGGGTTTTTTTTTTTCCTATTATGTCGAAAGTTTCTGCTGAAGGGGGAAGGGGTGGGATCCGAAAAGCATTGCAAACCCTTTAATTGCTGGCCTAATTCGGGGAAAAGTTTTTAGAAATCATAATAGGTTCCAGTTTTCTCCCAAAAAGGGTTTTTTTATGTACATTTGTTTTTGCCCGGTGAATTCCCCTTTCCCTGCTTTAGCACTGTAGGTTCTAGTACTTCTTTTTACTGTTATTTTATATTACTATATATATATATATATATATATATATATATATACAAATGGGGCCTTCTTGGCACAAAAAATTTTTGAAACAACTTTTCCCGTTTTGATATTTTTTTCTTTTTGGGTTCCATTCTGAAATGCCCCTTTTAGGATATAAAATTTTTAACTTTTACAAAACTAGAGCATTTTATATTAGTTATTATATATATATGAACTTTAAAAAAAACAGTATTTATATTCACATAACGGACTGAAAATTTGTAATAAAACAGTGATAGATAAAACTTAAGGTTAAAACTATTTTACTATTAAGCAGAACAAATACAAAAAATAATTTCAGTTAATTATTTAAAAAAATTTTTGAGCAATCTCTGTCCCCATTCAAAAGCATTTTCTAAAAACACATTTCGAATAAAACGCATTTTAAAGTATGACATCTTGATTAAAGTAGTATCATGTGCTTTCATTAAAACGCATGTAGTTTTTGTTCTATTGGATAGAAAATTTAGTGGATAGAATTTTATATTTTTACCAAGCTAATAAGATTACTTATAAAATAAGATTTTATGAAACTGTCACTTTTTCTGGCAAAAGTCACAATTTTAGGGGAATCACATACTTAAGTAATAAAAATTTCAAGCAGTTTACTTTTAAATAATAGAATAAGAGTAGTATTTTACTTTATCTTTCTATATTCTAAATTGGAATAGATTGCAAAATAATTTTTAATTAAATTAAATTTCTATTTTCTACCCATCCACTTCTAAAAGTACAAATGTCAAAAAAAAGTCTAGTTTAGTGTTCAAAATTTTTCAAATTTACGCCCCAATATTCAATCAGGATTTATCGCCTTTTCCCCTTCCATACAATAACAATCAATAATATTATACTCGACGCTAAAGCAGCGTTTCTCAAACTGGGGGGGCCCCCCTTGGGGTGACAACTCCAAGGGGGTCCCTTTTTGAAAGTCAAAAAAAAAGATTATATATATATTTTTCAAAAAAATTATTAATTTACTAAATGAAAAAAACAAAATACGTTCAGACAAAAAAATAAAATAAAATTTAATGATTTGCATAATAAATATATCAGTCCCACACAATGTATTTTATACTTAATTTAAATACTAAGTTAAGAAAAGTTTCATAATTACCAGTGAATATAGGGGGATTGTATATATAAAATTACACTGGTGTGCAAAACTTTAAACAAAAGGTGGGTTTATTGCCATAACTTCCAAAAAAACATCAGGCGAAATTCTGAAATGAGGGAGGTATTATGTACTAAAGGATGACGAAAGCATCGGCACTGAAAAAGGAATGCAACGCATACGGGATGGAATTAAACAAAACAAGCTTTATTGAACGTATGTATCGTAACTCGATTGTCTATCCAACAGGAAGGCAACAAGCAGATGTTCCTTATGGTATATGCCCTCCCCCTTTTCAAGGGTTTTTACCCTCTCCCCTACTCAGAACCAGCTGGTGAAACATCCCTTTAGGTAGGGTGCCCATTCCTCAATCACATCTGTTTTTATTTGTTGGTTGCACCCGGATGATGTGGGTTGGCAATCGTCTCCCCAAAGCATCACACACATGTTCGATGGGATTTAAATCTGGGGGGCACGCTGGCCAATCCATTCAATATATCTTCACTTTCCGCAGCTCCTCGGCAAAAAGTGCGATGTGGCCGTGCATTGTCATCCCAAAAAAGAAGTCTGGGAAAGGGCCCCGGAAAAAAAACGCACATGGGGAAGGCCTCCTCACAATAGGGTCCCCGGTTCAGACCCTCTTCGAAAATGTGAAGCTCAGTTCGCCCATTCAGCATAATGCCTCCCCAGACGAGAACTCCAGGACAACCGTAACGGTGTCTTTCCTTGATGTTACTGGGATAAAACCGGGTCCCGATCTCTCTCCAAATCAAAACGCGTTGAGAATCGCTTCTGGCACTGAACCGACTCTCATCCGTAAAGAGGACACGACTCCATTGATCAGTTGTCCAGTTTTTGTGCTCTCTGGCCCACTGTAAACGGTGGGTTTGGTGGCCAACTTTCAACGGGAGGCAGCGTTCAGGACGGTGGGCGAACAGGCCCCCTTTGTGAAGGCGTCTGGCCACAGTAAACCGCAACACTTGTCGACCCATTGCTGTACAGAGTTTCTGAGCAATGGCGCTAGTGACGGCTGTCGACCTCTTTTCGCTTGCAGGATGATATATCGGACATCCCCTGCTGTTGTCGTCCTCGGGCGGCCACCACCAACCTTTCTAACAGCTGTACCTGTGGTTTGGAACGCTTTCCAAGCGCGCGAAACGACACTTTTGTTGATTCCGAACTCTGCGGCTACACTGGTGACAGTACGCCCCTTTTCCAGCTTTCCGATCATTCTTTCACGTGTGAAGTCGTCCAGGTGATTTCTTCTAGCCATATTTCACGAACTGACTCACTGGAACTTGCAGCGAATATGTTGAATTGCGTCTCCGTCCTTCATTTTATTCTACTGTTGAGCAGCGCGCGCTGACATCACGGGTTTTGCGTACGCTCACATCGCTTCTGACGTTTTGTACCTGATATTTGCATACGCATGACGTTTCTACTGATTTACGTGTTCACTGTACTGATCTCCAGACCTCCTTTTCTGCAATTTCATGGCTATCTGCTAAATTTTTACATTGTTGCTTAAGTTTTGCACACCAGTGTATATACCAAATTTAACACTTATCTTGATAATTTGTACGGTTTATAATAAATTCATTAACTGCCAATTAAAATTTACGAGGAGAAAAGAATAAATAAAAGCAAAAAAAAACAGCCTCTGAAATGAGTAAATTCAACGAAAACACGTCAATGTCCTTTTACTCAATTCCAAAACTTTCGGAATAATTTTATCGATAACATTGCACAGAAAATATCGTATTGGGAAAAGAGTATATATCGTCCGGTGCTTCCCCTTTTTGACGTTTATATACGCCGATGGCATTAACCCACGATCACCGTGCGGGGTTTCTGTAACCCCAGCAACAAGAAACCCCCTACAATTCTAAAAAGAATGCGCAGAGCCATTTTTTTTAGCGCCCTTTTTAGGTCATTGAATCTTCGGGCCTGTGTAATCAACCCCGGGGGGAGGGTTTCGAATGTTATGCCCTTAAATTTTATTTAGTGCTGAGAACACCCCCAGTGGAGTTATGTTTTGTACTCGAAGCATCTCGGAAGAATACTTTTTAAATCTTTTCGTTTCATTTTTTTTTCAAATATTTTTTAATATACATGAATATTTTTTTTAAAAAATTTAAAATAAATGTGGTATAAAATAATATAATTCTATAAAATAATTGTAAAAATATATTTTTTTAAAAAATTTTCAAAACATTTTCAGAGATTTTGGAAAACCCCAGGGGAAGGGAGAAATAGCGACTTCGTAGTCTTTAATACTGTATCAACAGTTTTAAAGATGAACTAAATAATTGATGAATGCGTAATTTCGTAACCAAAGTTGGGGGGATGAAACTTGAAATTTGTAAAAATATTTATAATACCACTGATGGAATTCGTATATATATATATATGATGTATCGCGAATATATAACCTTTGGCCTTCGAATTTTATCATCTACTTAAAACTGGGGGAATTAACCCTTTGCCTATCATTCGGTTCTTCCAAAAAATAAATGGCATTCAATATTAAAAGGAGATTAGAATGGATCTTGTTTACCACAGGGGGATATGGTCGGATCTCCCAAACCTTAACAAAACCCCAAAAAAAGCTTTACTGACACAGAATAAAAAAAAAGGGCATTAATCCCCCAAAAAGGGCTTTACACTGTTTGCCCACGGGAAAAAGACGAAAAAAATTTTTTTTTTGTCTTCAATGTAAAAAAAAATATGTGCTTAAAGCATATGAATACAGTCTGCTCTGAATGTTTAAAAAATGTTTAAAAATATTATTTTTCTATTTTTTTACTATCCCTTAAATTAAAATATATTTATTACGGGTATATATGTTTTATTTGTGGTTTATAAAAAAATAAAAAATTTTTATAAAATGAAAATTTTGTAGGTTTTTTTTAAATTTAATGCTAGTCCATTTGAATGCAATTAATTTAACAATTTTGTTGTAAAATACAAAAACATCTTATACTTCATAAATATATATATAATTGGTTTAAAAAAATTTCCATTTTTAAAATATGTGTTAAGAGTTTGGGGTGTTCTCACACCCCGAGTAACGATGAAAAAAAAAGGCGAGTGACCGCGGGTTAAAAGGTTAAATCATTGGGGTTTTGTCCAAAAAAATAATATTATTAATTCAATACATTGTTATTGTATGGGGTGGGCGATGAAAACTATAATTTAAAAAATTGGGCTTGAATATTGAAACTTTGAGAAGCACTGCGCTAAAGTAACAATATGATTTTAATTTTTCACTGGCGTACATATACCTCTCGCTCAGCTAAAAAGTTAATTGTCCCGCTCATATATATATATATATATATATATATATATATATGAAATCCAAACGAAATCTTCCAAAAAAGTGGGAAGGGTTATTATGGCGTGGTTTTTGGGGGGGTTTAGGGTGTATTAATTTTTTTTTTTTTTAAAACAAATGACAAATAGTTAAAAAAAAGAAACTGGTTGTAAACTTAATTTATTACAATTATAGGGGGGTTTTTCATGGGGGAAAATTTCAAAAGAATAGGAAAGTTAGATAAGAATATTTCGAAAGAATAGGAAAGTTAGATCACATTACTTTAAGGGAGGCAATTGAGATTAAAAAGAACTCATTTTGGTTCTATTAAGACTTACTGGCTGGAGTGGACGAACGGCACTGACGAGCAAAATACGACGTTTCTCGACGGTTGTTATTGGGCCTCTGCCGAAAAAGGTCGATGTCGGCATTTTAAAAGAGACGCTTGATGGCGTTGATATGGAATACTATTTTGATTAGAATTGCCGACCTCGGTAAAAGATATGATCTAACATTTTACAAATGGGATATCCTACATATATATATACGTATCTCCATATTATGATCTTTTCTATGCACTGCTACCCATAAAATTATTTCAAAGGTTTTGGAAGGCAAGAAAAGGACTTTGACTGAGTTGGCAAAGGATTTACTTAAATCGGAGGATTTTCTTATTTATTCCTTTTTTCTACCCTTCCCACATGCATCACATAGCGCGTCTACGTGGAAAACGGTGTCATTGGGGAGCACATTGCGTAACTTTTAATCATCAGTTAAAGAACTAATTATAAACAGTACAAATTATTAAGATAATTGCTAATTTTTTAATATAATTTTATAAGAGACAAGCCCATGGGGTAACTGATCGTTACTAAACTGTTACTTAACTTAACATTGTTAAATTACATCGTGCACTACTGATACATTTATAAGTGCATTATATGAATGTAAATGTTTATTTTAGATTTACATGTAAGAGAATGGTTATGTTTTTGTTTACTCTCAGTAAATTAATACATATTTTTTTTTTAAATAATCTTTTGTTTTTGATTTTTCAATATCCTAGCGCATTCCTCGTAGAGTTAGGGCGGGGGAGTATGCCCCATAGTATGAGAAATACTGGTCTAGTGTATGTTGCTCTCTTTCTTTTGTCCATCACATTTGGACATATCGTGGTCATTTGTGCAACCAACTGGGAACCTTATCGGGCGTCTGTGCAAAAGATATATAAAAAGCTATCCCTCGTTCTATTCTCAGTTAAATGTAGAAGCGGAACTTAGATTATAAATTTCTGGCATTAAACCTTTCTTGATTGATAACGCCTGGAACGTGATTTGCAGTAGCGTAAATGGATAATATTTATGATATTTAGTGTCATTAAGATAATTAGGACATAATTAGGGTAGCGAATATGACAAAATTAGTTTAGAAGACAATATTTTGGCAAAAAATTAACAGAATATCTTTTTCCAAATGTTCTCCTTTTGTAAAAAACGCTTTTATTGTATTAATATTTTGCCTGTATTCAGCTCAAACCACTCTACAGAGGCTCAACTAGAATTTTTGAAATGCATAACTCGGAAGTCGGTTTATCCATGTTTTACGAAAACAGAAGGGAGGAATTTTAAGAAAAATACTCCGATAATTATTTCAAATGTTTGTAACTCTGAAAATAATTTGAATTTTTTCAAAAATCATAGATGAGCCTCTGTACAGAGGTCTGAGCTAGATACAGGCAAAATATTAATACAATAGAAGCATTTTTTTACAAAAGGAGAACATTTGGAAAAAAGGTTATTCTAAGTTAACTTTTTGCCAAAATATTGTATTTAAATAAAAAATTTTGTCATAATGTCCTTAAAACAATTGTATACATGTATTCTAATCTAAGTGACACTAAATATCTTGAAAATTATCCATTTATGCGCTTTTTTAAAATCATGGTTCCGAACGTAGTCGGATACCTTAAGCAACTTTGTTCTGTAAGACAAAAGTTCATGGAAGCCACTAGTATTTATGAAACTTGTTCCTAATTTAGTATTCAGAAATTCATTATCAAATACATTGAGCAGTACTGACGCATTTATAAGTATATTATATGAATGTAAATGTGTATTTATTTTTTAACATCTGAGAATGTGAATTGTTTTGTTTCCTTTCAGTAAATCAATAAATTTTTTAAATAATTTTTTTTAAATTTTGGATATGCTTGCACCCCCATTTACGGTTTTCGAGCCCCTAGGGATGTACGCCCCACATTTTGAGAATCGCTGCCTTACGTTCGATTTATAGTACAGCAATATAAAGTAATGAATAATATTTCTAATGAATAAACACACACGCACACATAAATATATTTTATGAAAATAATAGTTTTTGGATATTTTTGCTTTACTCTTCATGAACCACTATTATGTATGATATAATGTAAGATTCCATGTTTACAATAAAAAATAAATAAATACATGTCTTGATTTTTTTCTGTATTGTTTGTATGGGTATGTAGTTCCATTTTCTGAGATACAATAATATTTTATTTTAATTTATTTTCTATGTTATTAGAAAAGTTAAAAAAATTCATTTTCTAATATAATCAATATAACTTTAGCTACAATATAAATGAAAACTTTATATATATATATATATATATTAAAAGAAATTGAGTTTTTCTTAAGAATTTGTTCTTTCTAAGTATAACAAGAAAAAGAACAGATTTTCTTTACCCAATGTATGTTTTTTTTAGCAACTGCAAACACCATCACCAATTATTGGTCCATTAAGACAAAGAAAACCTTGATTCACCAAAAGACAAGCCATTACAGCTCCGGTTTGCTAATCGCATGGAATATAACGCCACTGTCCCGATATCCATTCCCGTAAACCCGGGAGATAGAATGAGTACCTTAATTCTTAAATGGGCTAATGAGATCTTCGATCGAAGAAAGTTTAGACCATCTCGTTTTTCGAATGCACGTATCTACTTGTTCAAATAGCCAAGCTACAGTAATGAAAAAAGAGAGAGGAAAAAATTGAGTTAACCGGTGAAATAGAGCGAAGTAAATGTATTATGTCAAGGGTGCTGAAAGGAGTTTAATCAAATATTCCCATTTATATTCCTTATGTAAGCGAAGACTTTGATTCTCATTAGAATTTTGTATGGCTTAACTGTCTTTTTGATCATTACATACATTGCATTTGAAAGAAATTATTACTTGCAGTCATTAATAACAAAATTAGACTAATAGATGTGTATAATATAATTAACTTTAATTTCTTATATCTATATTTACCATGGCCTTATGGTATTGTAACATTTATATAACATTGAACAAATACACAATACTATCTAATAAATTAAATAATATTTATTTTTTTTTAGTTGGAGAAACTGTGAAATAAAACATTCTTAGCTTTCCCTAACCCTTTAAGTAATCATTTTTTTTTAACGAAGATGTCCCGAAGAAAGGTACGTTTTTTAATGCTTGTAACTAGCCATAATACTTAACATAATATGAAGTGGAAAAACTTTAATTTTCTATTTTAAATTATCTCACGCTATTCCGATTTTTATAATTGTAGAACGTAAAAACCCGTAAATACAGGGCCGTTTTTAACCTTCCTGGTGCCCTAGGTACTTTAAATGTTTACGCCCCCACACTATTTTCACACACTATTTACAGAGTGTTACTTCCTTTTGTTTTTACCTTGCCTGGTTTGGTTCGTGAGAGATTTTCCCTTGATTTTTTCACTCTTTTTCCCTGTCTTTTATTTATTTATTTATTTTTTTGCTTTTTGGAGAGTCCTTCCATTGTCCAACTATGAACCCACCGTATTCCGTACTGCAACCGGAAGGCTTAAAGAAATGATAGTGGCATGATTTGGCCACTCTTGGCCCTTACCTTACGCCATCACAGACCATCTACCTTTTGTGAATTTACACAGTAAATTTTTGCAAGAATAAAATATACATTATTGTATGAACTGCTATCAAACTATTTATCATCCCTTATCGCTTTACTACAGTGTTTCTCAAACTGTGGGGCGCGCCCCCCTTGGCGGGCGTGACGACTCTACGAGGGGGGCGCAAGTATATTGAAAAGTCAAAAACAAAAGATTATTTAAAAAAATTATAAATTTACTGAAAGTAAACAAACAAAATATATTCTGACATAATAAAAAATACACACTTACACCGATACATCACACTTATGAGTATATCAGTGCTACACAAAGTATTTTACAATTAATTTAACAATACAAAGTTAAGAACAAGTTTAATGATTACCAGTGACCCCATGACATAGTCATATATAAAATTATATACAAAAATTAACACTTATCTTGATAGTTTTTATGGCTTATAATTAATCCCTTAAATACCGATTAAAATTTACGAGATTCATTTTCCACGTAGGAGCGTGTATGTGGTGTACTAGTTTGGGGGGTGAAGAATAAAGAAGTGCACAAATAATCTGAAATAAGTAAATCCTTCGCAAACATTGTCAAGGTCCTTTTATTGCATTCCAAAGACTTCGGAATAATTATATGGATAGCAGTGCCGAGAAAAGATCGTACTTCGTAAAGACGTATATATACGTCCTAGGAAATTAATGCTTTGACTGAGCGAGACGTTTATATACGTCAGGGGAAACGCTTTGACTAAGTGAGACGTTTATATACGCCGGTGGAACTTAAGAGGTTATGATCATATTGTAGTTTTAGCGTCGAGTATTATTGAATATTCAATACATTGTTATTTTATGAGGGGGGCGCGATGAAAAATATGATTGAATATTGGGTCGCGAATATTGAAACTTTCAGAAGCACTACTTTACTATCTATTACTTTTAGACGTCCTTATTCTTTGTTGAGTCCTCCATTTTTTTTGCGTCCCCAAATCTTTGGCACCCGAGGCACGTGCCAAGTGTGCTTAAGCGGAAAAGTGACTCTGCGTAAATGTATGATTTTTATAATAACACTCTCCAGGCTATAAATAGTATTTCATACATCTTAAAATAATTTTTATCATGCTTACAGAAAACTTCATTTCGTATTTTTTTTAATCGGTTGAAAATTTTGTGTGTTACTGCATATATATGTGAACACAAATAATTTAAAGTAGGGTGTAACCCTAAATGTTACATTGCAAAGGGTACAGATAAAATTTTGCTTTTTTGAATCATCTTTTCATTTTCATTTCTTCTCAAGCAACATAATTGCACATTGCCTTGCCATTCACCATTCTTTATCAAACACTTTCAAGAACTAAGCTCCTGCGTTGAAGGAAACATTTCCGCTTTCATTGCCATGAAAATTCCTTATGACAAGTATTTCAATATCATGGGTGTACTGAATCTTTTGAGAACAATAGCACTAATAACCTCACTATAAGAATGAGAAATATATGCAAATCAAAGACAGAAAGAAGAAATTATCAGTGCCTGTACAGTGTACGGGCAAACTGGTTGTGACTAGCTTTCGTTAACCCGTATGGTGTACGGGGAAACCATAGTTAAATGAATAGAAACTTTATTTTCTTCTTAAATTCTCAATTGCATCCATTCTGATAAAATGAGATATTTCGTATATTATGCTTAATGCATTACATTTTCCATTATTTTGAAACTTATTGTCTGTATTTAAAAGAACGTGCATAATAATCATATGTATTTGAACATATGACGATGAATTTAGTGAGTCTCGATCAAGTGTCATCAGAAACATCAACAACATCATATGATACATGTTTATTAATAATTTCAAATTATGTATGATATTTATATTTTCTTTCTCATATAATTTATACAAAAATAGCTTTACTATGCCATATATAACAAGAGTAACTTTAATGCAAAATCAACTTAGAAAGATAATTATTAATAAAATACATTTTTGAAGAAAAATTCTCTTCAATTGATGCTAAGGAAAGATGTAAATACAAAGAAGCATTGCACAATGATAATATAATAGCAAAAATTGATAAATTATACTCATAAAAATGTTAAAACCAGAAATTCTATACATCAAAATTATATAATTCTTACACGTGAACAATGTAATATTGTCATTGCCTTTTTAGAAATTTCAGATTTTACCTGCTATTTTTTTTTCTATTTTTTGAAAAAATAATAATTTTGTAATAATATTTTAAAATGCTTTGAGATTGTTAAAATATCCTAAAGTTTTAATCCATCAATGGCTTAAGCGATAATATACGTGATTACATGTTGAAATTAAAATACGAGTATAACAAAAGCCCTTTAAAGTAATATCATAATTAATATGTAAATGACAATAACATCTCTGAAATAGAATCTGTTTATTATGGCACAAACAGATATATAACATCATAATTTCAATTCTTAATGAATTGAAACACACTTCACTTTTATAATATTGATATAATCAATTATAAAAACATATAACTTAACCAAGTATATCCTTAAATACAGAGAAATAATCGTTTCAACCATTACAAGTGCCACCTACTATAATTCTCAAGTGTAACTGGTAAACTACTACCAGTACTACAATAACATAAAATTATCATTAACCTTTTAACTACCAATTAAAAGTTACGCGATTTGTCCCTCAGTGTCACTGTTTTTCAATTAGGCACGAGCTAGCAGTGTATTGGGGGGGAGGGGTAAATATACTTTTCTCTGGAATATATAAATCCTTCTCAAACACTTCTAAGGTCATTTTATTGCATTCCAAGGACTTTGGCATAGTTTTACTGATATCAATGCAAAGAAAAGATCGAATTTCAAAAAGACGTGCATATACATACTGGGCTGTTAACAAACTGGTTTAGGAAGACGTATATATACAACGATGCTAGTCAAGGCGTTAAAAATAATTGCCAAAAATTAAGCAACTTAAAAAAGCAAAAAGTTTAGAAAGATTTGGGTCATGCATTAAATTAATAAAGTTCAATATTTAATTTGTTTTGAAAATTTATAAATTTAAATTTATTTTTTCCAGATCAATTTTTACTATTTATCTTATTTAACGGCGATCTTTGTCAATTTTTTTCGATTTAATTGCATATAATAATTTTTGTATAATAGTCATATAGTTTTGTCCAATGCTCATAGGAAAAATTTATAACTTATTTGTAATTAAAAAATATATATATATCCTGAAGAAACATTGTTAAAATTTATAACAAATAATTTTACAGTATATTTCTTGAAACATTTTCTTTTAGTTATAAATTTTTACAGTTTTGGGGTAATACTAAGTTTACCTTTTTAACAGTATTAAATATACGATATTCAAAAGTTTATTTCTATATTTAAGTATATAGTTTTTCCTTATTATTTTAATTAAAATGATCTTAAAAATTTAACTCTTAATGAATAATGTTTTTCGATACTTAAAACAGCTGTGCATATCACGCTTTAATAATTATTATTTTTTTAAAATTTCCATAATGTTCTCTATAAATTAGAAGTAGTATATTCATAAAAATAATGGATTAATATTGTTTATAAATAAAAGAAAATGTGAGCGTGTCGTGTTCTCCTCATAAACAAGTTATATGTAAGAAAAAATAGCTTTAAGTAATATCTTCGTACATTAAACATGAATAGTACTATTTTTGCTTTGTTGTTTAAAAATAAATATATATATTTAATTTTTCAACTGATATATATATTTTATTACAAAATTTGAAAAACGCTATGTACATTTTGAATTACCTTACCAGCAAACATTCCCGATTATCAATTTTGCAATTCTTTATATTCAACAAGGGAAGAAGATGTAAGGAATTTTTTTTAAATATAACTTGTCCGGCATAAAATATGCAATTTGGATAGAAAAAAAAAAGTCCCAAAGTTTGTACCGATATTTCTACGTTTTTTTCAGACTGATTGAATATTTAAAGCACTTTAAATGTTTTGGTATAATGTATTTATGATCTAAAATCTATTTTAAAAAAAGTTCCCATATTCCCTAAATTTATCGTTTTTAAAAATCCAGTTTAAAGGAAGACGAATTTTGTTTGTTCATATGCGTAGAGTTTCAAAAAGTGATATAACAACAGGTAGTTTGTCTCTTTTTAATGTCTAATTTTTTAAAGAAATTAGTTTTAAATGAGACCAGCGGGGTGGGGTGGTTTGTTTTTCGCTGACCTTCTGCATCTATGTTTGAGGGTAGGACCTCGGACCATGTCGTTGGATTTTCATGATGCAGAAAACTGACATAGTGGCCATGTCGTATATTTATACGACATGTAAGAGATCCATAGAGTGTCTGTTTGGCTTCGGTGTTCTTGACAAAATTAAATCCTTGTACTGGTTCACATCATCAGAGCTCAAGTGCCTCCCTCTAGGGAGGAAACTGGACGTCAAAATTACCTGCGGCGATCAGTATCCGCCTGTAGTATCAAAAATAGTACTAGCTTCCGGAAATGTATTAGGTTTTGCAGTAGTTAAGTTAAAAATAAAGAAAAAAGTTTTTCATGAGAAAAAAGAAGAATAAAATCATGATTTTCTTAATTTTGAAAATGTACGGTGTTTTCAGAGAAGTTATCCAATTATTTCATCAAGCAACTATTTAACATTTTAACACATTTGCCAGTAGAGTGTAACTACCATTGAAGACCCTCTATTTTAGGGAGTGATGCACTCTAAATCTGTCGAGATTTCAAACGCACTCCAGTTGTTGTGGTAATTAGAAAATAGGGTGTCGCCCTCGTCACTTGACGATGGTAGAGTTTGCAACCACGGGATTCTTGTGTTTTTAATCAAGAAATCTCGGGTTTAAAATAACTAATCCCGGGAGTTATTTTTTGACAAAATTATACTTTAAAATTTTCAGTTCATCAAAATTTCCTAAGAATTTAATTCTCAGAAAATATATATTATTTTCTTGAAATATGTACTTATATTGAAATATGTACGTAGAATTTTTTTGTGCAATTATAAGTGCTATAAGTAAAAAAGAAATGTAAGCAGCTCTAATTTTTTGTTCTGGAGAATGTCGCACGATCGAAGTGGTTCACTGCAATATTTACACAGCAATATAAGCAACATATCTGGAATATATTTTTTTGACAGTCCATTCTTCAATTAAATAGTGTTAATTAATAGCGGACCTGCGTGAACGACTTGGGATACTTCAAATCCCATCGCATTACTAAATGCTCATGCAACTTGACCTTCTATTTCAAATAATGTAACACTGGAATTGATTCATATTCTGATTCGATAACTGGATCAATTTATAAATAAAAACCATTAAGTGTATCAGAAGAACTAGATTAAGTTATCAAAGAGGAATATACAGCAGTGCAGCCTATTAGATTTTAGAGACTGTCATCAAAAATTCAAAAAGGAATGTCTCTTTTTATGAAAAAGGAGGGAGGCGTGGTGACTACCTGAAAAGAACATACACCTATTTAATGACCAGAATAGTATAGACCAGTAGACTATATTATTAGTACAGAATAGTATGTCTAGTATAAAATCACGGAAGAGTATTTCCTTCAGGACAATTTGTAACAAAAATAAGAAGTCGTTCGATCCATGAAACACTGGACGAGATGTGTTTATAAAAAGCTTATTTACAGAAACACAAGAAATGAAGAAATGTTTTTTTTTAATTGCATTACGTACTAATTTTATTTGTTTTTTTTTATGTTGAATTAAGTTTTTTATTCAATTCAGTAAAATCAATATTAAACCAATTTTTAATTATATTTTCAGTTTTATTACGCGATTTCAACTATGCTGTAATGTTTAAGTTTTTTTAAATAATTAGTCCAATCCTAAGCCCGGGATTTGGATAAAGGAATCCCGAAATCTCGGGACTGAAAATTTAACTCGCGATTGCAAACCCTAGACCAGTGATACTCAAGATGCGGCACACCGATCCTTTTTAAGCCACACGATCATGGCTCATTGCTCTGAGAAATTCTTTTATTTAAGACCATGTATTAAAAATTTGGTGGGAAATTCGTTGACAAGAGATGAAATATATCAATTTTTTTGCTTTTTAACTGTCGATGTCGTATGGCTGCGCAATGATGTTTTTTCTATTTGTAACGGTTACGGTAGTGATTACAGACAAAAGTGGAGTAGTGGCATTTTTATGGGTGGAACTAATTTTGAGTGTGATCCATCTTTCATATCTTTCAAGCGAAAAACATTCGAACGATTTGGAGGTTAAGTGTTTTGTAGTGAAAAACAAACATGGATCAGTGATTTGTCATGAAAGTGCTGTATTTAAAAAAATACCAAAAAACAGGAATTATTCAATGTCACCTTTTCTCTTTCAAAAGGTGATAAATATGCTTTATTGAATATTCTTTGCAACACCAACAAAGAATTTTGTCAGTGGTAATGTCACAGTAGTAACAAAGACATCCTAAGAAGAGTGTTATGTTATTGGTAATCATATGAAACCGTTTACTGATGCAAAAATTGTGTGAAGGAGTGTTTCTTAAATTCTTTTAAGTTAGTGTTAGTTATACAAATAAAAAATATATATATATAAAAATAATAATTAAAGAAAGCAAAACAGGAGTTATAATATTTTGATTAATTCTCCATATTTTAAATTTCCAATGTTATCTTGGTCTTAAGCATTTCTCCCCAATTTTTAACTTCATGTTGCGGCCCGTGTGAAACAGCTAAAATATGTATGCGGCCTAACAGAAAAAAAGGTTGAGTACCCCTGACTTTACCATGGTCCGGTGCCCAAAGCCCTCCTGATACTGAACAGCGCGTCGTAAATTTTCATTCACTCACGCGGAGGATCTTGTTACACGCGTTAATTGATTTCTAATGCCCTACTGAGATTCCTTTTATCTATGTTACCGGCATTCTATATAATGCCTAGGTATTGTATAGAATGCCGGACGTTTTTAGGCAATCTATGAAATATGTGAATTATTTCATACTTTGCCTAGGTATTGTATAGTATGCCTATAGGCATTCCATAGAATGGCCAAAGCTGTTTAGGCAAAGTATGAAATAAGTTCATGATAAGGCTATTATATCAATTACGTACATTTCTAAAGAAATACAAATGTTATTCGGACAGAATAATTTAGAGTGCTATTAAAAAATTATTCAAAATACGTAAAGGAAAAAAAAGTTGTTCCAAACAAAGTTTGTCTTTCTCAATGAGGAAAACAAAACTTTCAAATAACTTACAATTAAACTACTTATTGCAACATGGTAGGTTTGAATGGCACTTTAAATTATATTTCATTACATTTTTCACGCAAAGACCTTTCTTATTTTGCTACTTTGTTATGAGCAATTGTAACTGACAGAAGAGGAATTTCATGGTCAGGAATACCTTAAATTATAAGCAAGTTATTAGGGTACAAAGTAAATTGTGATTTCGCATATACTTGTTTCAAAATTCCTTCAGAAGCTCCAAGTCGATAGAAATCCTTTCCACTTATTACAAGTGTCAATATATAGGCATTCAGAAAAAAAAATCAAGTTAAAGTAAAATTGAGTATTTTGATACTCCCAAACAAACCAAAATGTGCAATTGACAACTTCTGAACCTGAGGCACGCATTAAAAGTCTCGTGCCTTGCCACACAATATTCGAAACGAATCGGAGATGTATTTCATACTTCGACGGTTTCTCAGTAGGCATTCTACAGAATGCCTAGGCAATGTATGAAATAAGAATCATTTCATACATTGCCTGCTAGTTTTAGGCATTCTATACAATGCCTAGGCATTGTATAGAATGCCGTATTTCATACTTTGCCGGTAACATCAAAGCCGTTGTTCAAAACCGCTAATCTGCAAAACTACTGAACCATTTCCTCTGAAATTTTGACACAAGGATGGATTTGAATCCGGATGGGTTCTTTATGTACTCTTATTACTTCGTAATTCCTCCTAATTTTCTTAAAATTTAATTTTTAAGTGATTTTCTGGTATTATGATGTCATATGATAGCATGTATGTCCTTAAATGCGAAAACTTATACTTTACACGCAGTCTTTCAAGGTTATTACATACTTTTACTATAGTTATGTTTATCGGCTGGAATATTTATCTAATTTGTCTGTGGTTGGATGCTTAATTAGAATTATTTTTTTGAATAAATCTTTTTTTTAATTATTAATCTTTAATTAAAATTATTAAATCTTTTGAATAATTCTTCATTTTAGACTGTTTAAAAAGGATCTATTTCGTGGGATTTCAAATTTTCATTCAATGTGACTTTGAAATACAAATGGCTGAATTAAAATGTTCTGATGTATATTTTGTGTTTGTTTGGAACTGTTAATGGTTTTTTCATCAAAATACTGAACCTTATTTTGTTTTTGATAGATTTTTAAGATTTAAGTTTGTTATAACAAGCTGTATCCAGCCACGTGTTACTGTGGCTGAGTTTGGTTGAAAAGAGAAAGGACATATTTCTAATATCCTTAACCATTTCCCTTACGTTATGATTAAAAAACGTGCTGTACACTTACACACGTTCCTGTGGCTCAGTATGGTTAAAAACTAAAGGAATGATAAAAATATACATTTCTGATATATTTAACCGTTTGAACTTGAGGTATAATTTTTTATTAAAAAAATATGTTTATATGCATAAACAAAACTTTTCTAACCTATTTCATTTGTTGTTTGTTAACAGAATAAATACTCTTTAAAATATAACGAATTGTTTGTGTCATTATGTTATGAACCTAAAATTATTTACATTGTCTCAATAGTGGAGGCTTGAATGTGCATTAAATTGTCTTTTTTCATTCTAGAAGCTCCTGCAGTTTAGAAGCAATAGACCGTTTTGCCCTGTAGTAATTCCACAGTGTGCATTCAATTCACCTTTCCATCACCGAATAATCTAGAACGCACAACAAATAATTGCTCATGTGCGGATCAATACATGTCTAGACTTTGAGCTTTGTTGATAATGATTGCAAATGCTAATCAAATTTAGAATTGCCAAAATCTTCATGAAAATGATTGCAAATACCAGTTAAATCTAGAATTGCAAAAACCTTCACTCTTTGACAAGGCTTTGTCGTAGATTTCTACTGTGAAATCCATGTTCATATTTAAATTTTCCTTGCGTATTCGACAAAAAATATCTTCAGCTATGTGATTTATATGTCTACCATAAATCTGTTAGAGATGAGGGAAAGCAGGCAGCGAATTTCTAATTACAAACAATACAGACATTTGACTTAGTTGTAAAGTGTAACTCGTGTCATTAATTATATGGTTTAACTATCGGTGAAATTTTGTACATAGGCAGTCACTTTAATTACTTTGTACTACACTGCATTGGTATTGAGCTGCGTCTTTTATTGCAATGTTAATTTTATGCGTGTATATTTTATATCGGCACAATGACAGAAGTGTTTCCTAATTGCAAGGCTCTGAAATTTAATAGAGAAACAAATGGGATGTGTTGCACAACTAGAAAAATTAAAGTGCCACATCCTGAAGAATGACCATAGATATTAAAAACTCAGCTTGCCAGATATAGATTGGAATCAAACATTTCTTATCTAACTTTAAGAAAAACAATTCACGTTTCCAATAAACATTGTTTGGAATAGAAATTGCAACAATCCGTGCCTACTTTCAAATTGAAAGTATAAATTTATCATATAACTGACTCATTGCTTCTAGATGGTTAATTTAAATTCCTACAAATGTACCTTATAGGTGATGGTAAGGATGAATTGAATGAATTCTGTGGAATTTCTACCGGCATAAAAAGGTCCATTGTTTCTAAACTGCAAAAGCTTCTTCATCGAAAAAAACCCAGTTTAATGCGTTTAAGCCTTCATTATTAAGATAACATAAATAATTTTAGGTTCCATAATCTAAGGACAAAAACAAAGTGTAATAAATCATATATTCCATTAACAACTGAAATCTGCTTAGAAATATTTTGTTTATGCACATTCATACATATTTTTTTTTTAGAAAAAAAATCATACTTTAAATGCAAATGCAAAGAATCATGCTTAAGTGTAAATGAGTAAAATTGTTATAAATGTGTGATGTCTCATTCCTTTCTTTTAACCGTACTGAGCCACAGCAACGCTTGGCAGGGTACAGCTAGTATTTATATGAATATATGAAATAAATGATTAAACGAAATTGTAAATCTTTTATGGTCTGACTACTTGTTCATGCTTTTATAATGGTATAATCTGAATCATACATAACAGATATTAGTTCGAATAAAGTATGCTATGTTTGTGTTATGCATAATTATAATAACTGATTGGATTAAATGGTTATTGATGAACAAGTTCAGAAATACAAATGGTGTATTGACAATGGGTTCCAAAAACGGGAATCATGCGCTGAAAATGAATTCGGAATGCTTTCTTTATTCTGCATTTTCCAGATGTAGCGAATTTGAAGTTCAAAACTCCAGAAACTTCACCTACATCAGATGTTCTATAATGTTTACTTAGTGGAATCAGTCCTTGATTCCATAGACAAACTGTAACTATAAATAATCGGCTTCCACGTTAACTTTCATCTCTTAGTAGATATAAGTTATGAAAGGCATACCTGTAACGCCTTTAAAAACGAAGTGAGCAGACTAAAAATATACGAAGCAATCTACTTTAATTATACGACTGGTCTCGATAACAGAGACCTTCTACGAGAAACTCAAATAGTTTCAAATTTTCGTCTCCAGTCTTAAGCAACTTATTTGTGCAATTTTTAAATTAAAAGTGGTTATCATTATTTTTAAATGATTTCTTTTGTAACCAGTCTTTTTTTCTAACTTTGATTTATTTTCCAGTTTAAAAATTATCATTTAACTGAAATACGAATATAAACATAATGCTCTTGCCACCATTTTAACTTCAGAACAAGTGCTATATTAAAAAAAGCGGTGTCTATATGTATTAAAGTATGTATGTGCTAATGATTGAAGCCACCTACAGCGCCACCTGGAAGAAATATGCGGTGTTAAGTTTCCTATCTCGAAAACGAATGATACTGGGAAAAAAGGCAAATATAAAGTTCTAGAGAGCCGACGCGATTTAGTACAAAAAGATACCTTGTGTATTAATGCAGGGAACAGAAAGGTTAAACCATGCATTTGTTATTTAGTGATTTCCTACACTGTGAAGAGAGAAAACGATCTGAGAGAAAGCATAAAAAACCACTCGTTAAAACAATATAGCTTTATTTATGATCAACTTACAACTTACTGTTAGCTTCATTATCCTCGACTCATATAATACGCCCTAACACCCTCTGGTTGCAACATGCTAGGCAGCAAGGGGAAACATAATTATTAAACCAATTAAAAGCACGATTAAATGCGGCCGGTAACTGGTACGGTGACGTCTCAGGAACGAATTCATCTCTAAAATTTCATGTACTGTTCTAGATTTATTTTCTTGCTGTGTGCACCGACACAAGTAACTTTCTATTTCTTACTGAACGATTGTTTTACGGACAACCGCAACTGAGCCAATTCACATCTCACTTCCACATTGATTGCCGATTCTCGCAACAGAGTTATCTCGCAACATTGCTTTTCCTTCTTACCACTTCTCCAAATCTTTCTGCAAATAAAAAGGCTTCCTAAAAGAAGGAAAAACCAAAAGACTCAAGTTCAAAAATTTTTTCGTTATTCAAGACTGGGGATTGCTCCACGATCCATATGCCTGAAGGGAAATTATCAAAGTTAAAATCCGTTTGCTGCAATGAGCATTTGGATCAACGTTTAAATGAAATCTTGCACATGCTGTATAATTGAGAGTGACACGTTGGCATAAGCATTCGAATTGCTTTCTTTAAGGTCCAAAAATGTATTTGGATGGGTGTCATACACATTCTGTCTCAGTGAACTCCATAGGAAAAATTCCAGTAGATTTAGATAAGGCAAACTAGGAGGCCAATTTTCTACACGACCATACCTATTTATTTAATTCCCGAATTCTTAGACGAAGAACTTAGTCGAAGGAGATGCTATATGAGCATGCGTGTCAACATTTGATCCAAATAATTGTTAAATATTGCATGATTTAAAATTAGAACATCCGGGATTTCGATTACCCATAAACGTCCAACAGTGTACTTTTAACACCGCGATATGAACATATAAAGTAATTGTTTTAACTAAAAAATAAATGCAGGGCTACTGTTCAGTAGGGTTTAGTTTTAAGACTTTTTAATATTATTTAATGTAATTATATCAAATATTATGGCAGTTCTCTCTCATATAATAAAAAACTGACGTCGACATTATGTTTCGCGAAGCTTGTTGGACCAATGCTTTGTCGCAAAACATTTAGAGTCGCAAATCTGCCAGGAATATTATTATTATGCGGTATCCATTCTGTGCCATTTCTAACAATATATATAGGGAGATTTACTGGAATATTACTAATTACATCTGCACTTTCTTCAAATTCTCCGCAGTCACTTTCTTCGCATCTTATGCCTATATGGAAATCTAAATTAGAGTCAATTCATTCTCAGCAAGTTCTTCAAAATATAGGCAATTTCATCAGCGGTAAGACGTTTACTAAAGCTCATCGTTTCATGGTGTCTACACTACATTAAGTTCAAAAATTGAATGAATTTTTTTTATGAGAAACTAAGCAAATACTGAGTACCGAAACTCTTAGACACAAAAATTTTAGTATAAATGGTTCATTTCCACTGTGAATTGAATAAAACACTGCATTCAAAGTAAAAAAGAAAATGTGCAATAGAAGTTTTGAGAAGTTTGTTTTACTAATGGTATCTGCTTAGTGAACTATATTTTGTTGAACGACACCTTTTAATAATGTCAAAATTGCTTGTTGTTAAATAACACTAGCGGACGTTCTAGGTATATTTAGTTGTAAAATAACTCAAAATTAACCTAGAACCACCAAATTTTTTCTGAGTAATCACCATGGAAAGTAATTAAAAGTTACGAAAAATTGTCCAATCCCCTGTAAAAATGCGGAAATCAGAACAAATTAAACAAGCTCCGGTGTCAAATTGACACCGATGGACATTCTAGTGCTAAATAACGGCATTAAAAATTATTAAATTAAAAAATAAAATACAAAACTATGTATCTAACATGTATTTATATAAAAGAATGACGTAATAAGAAGAAATGAAATTTATATAATATAGAAATGATCCACTATATTAGTAGATAAATAATTTCTTCGTGTATTTGATTACATGCTGGCTCATAAGTGAGCAATATTTGTTTGACTAGCATATTAGCATATAGTTCACTTTTTTCATACTCTACAATACGAATAACTGATTAACTCATATATTACTTATGAATTTATAAAGCAGCAATAGTCGTATCATTGACTTAGACCAGTGATTTTCAAACTGTGTTCCAAGGCACCCTGGGGTTCCATAAGACAGCTCCACGAGTCACAATACAAAGAAAACAATTTATAAGTATGTATTCAAATTTACTCTATTTCTATGAAGTTCATTCTCTATGAAGTTTGTATAGTTTGTGAAAATCTAAAACTCACATCCTGTTCATTAACCCGCGGTCACTAACGCCTGATTTTGCTAACGTCGTTACTCGCGGGGTGTAGAGAACACCCAAACTTTTAACACGTGTATTTAATTATAAAAATAAAATAAGGTCATTATGATACATATTTATAAAGTACAAGATGTTTTTTGTAGTTTACAAATAAAATTATTAAATTTATTGCATACAAATGAGACTAACATTAATTTAAACTAAACACCCAAAATGTTCATTTTAACCTTTTGAGGACGGCTGGCCGATATAACGGCCAAGAAGAACAGACCTTAAAAGACGGCTCTGGCCGCTGTAGTGGCCACGCAATGCTTTCCCTTCTTAACAGCTTTCGAAACAGCATGAGGCCTATTACAGACATGGAACATCATTTGTTTGACCGGTTTCTTTTGTATTTAAAAGGGAGGACGATACAGTTCAATCTTTCAACCGTATCTAGAAATCCCTCTTTTTCCCTATGTGGAGAGTGCATAGTTATGTGGAGAGTGCATAGTGCCTCACTAGTGGAGAGTGCATAGTTATTTTTATAAGCGATTTTTTCATTTCGATTACTTAAACATTTCCTTTTAAATTTTTTGATTCCCCCGTTTTAAAAACCCTAAAGTTAAAGGGATTACCCTGAAAAGATTAAAAAGCAGCTGTTTAAGACGGGAAATTTTTTTGCTGAGTGAGTTAGAAAAAGGGGAAAGGGAAGAGATTTAGATACTTTAAAATTTAAACCGGGGTTAAAAAATTTTCTCCAAAAAAAAAGTAAAAAAGTTAAAACCCCAAATAACCCCAAAGCGAAATTTTTACCTACAAAAAATTGTGATAAAAGGGGGTTTTGTACCGTGTGTTTAAAGATTTTAAATTTTTCCAAGGAAAAAATTTATTTTTTTTGATGCACAATTAACATACCCCCTTTACGAAAAAAAAACTTCAGTTTAATTTTATTTAAATTTTTTATCCCTTAAAATACTTAAAAAGTTTTTTTGGGAGTTTTTTAACAATTTTCATTAATTTTCATGAAAGTTTTGATTATTACCAAAAATGTATTTGTAAAAAACGTATTTTTTTGGTTTTACGTTATGTTAATGAAAAGAAAATTTTTTAAAACTTCAAAAACAAAAAAAAAAAAAACCTTTTTAAATCCTGTATAAACAAAAAAAACAAAAAAAAAAAAGATATTTGCAACGACAAAAAAAATTTAAGAAATATTCGTTACAGATTCTTAAAATTTCCTTTTTAGTCCTTCAATTTATTTATAAAAGCAAAAACAATTTTAACATTTTTACATGAAATTTTTATAAAGATATTAAAACAGAAACTTTAATTGATATTTTTTTTTCAAATTTGTAAAAACGTATATTAAGAGTTCTTCAGCATAAAAAAAAATCCCCCGATTTGTAAAAACCAAAAGCAAAAGAAATCTTTGTTTTTGTTATATATTATATTTTAAAGTTCTAATTTGTTTATGATTAAAAAATATAAAGTAAGTTTCCTTTATAAAAAAAATTAAAAAAAATTTTTGAAAAATGCCTAAAACTTTTCGAAAATAAAAAATCGAACGTAGTTAATAGATAGTTATATTAAAAAAGGTTTTTGGTGTTTTTTTTTTTTTTTTTCCCCAAATTATTCGAAAATTCATTTTACAATATATAAAAGAAAAGGTTTCGGGTTTAAGGTTTTGAAGTTTAAATCAAAAGAATAGAGGTTCTTTTAATAATGAAAGGGTTTTAAAAATTTATATGAAAGGTGATTGCCCCTCTTGATTATTGTTGATGCTTTGTTTTATAACTTATTGCTTCCTTTTTTGTGAATCCTAGTTAATTCCCCTTCAAATCTTTATACCCAAATTTCCTATTCTTCCTCTTGTTGGGTAATAAATTTTTAGAGAGTGATTTCCTTTTCAATGAAATTGTCGTACATAGGATAAATAGAAACTTTTTACGCCTTAAAGGGAAGTCGTTCCTACTTTAATTTAGAGAATGAAAAAATTTTCGGGGAACAATTTTGGAATTTTGAGAAATAAGGTAAAAAGGCCCCCAGCCCTTAGGGGATTCCAAACAAAGGGGGGGGATTTTTCAAGCAAAAGTTTCCTTCGTTTTGAAAGAAAGTCAAAAAAAATTGTTGTCAGTTATCTATAACCCGATTGGGATTGTGTTAAAAAAGGTAAAAAGATTTTGTAATTGTTTTGAATTAGTAGAAAAGTTGGTTGGGAATGTATTGACTTATCTTATAAAAAATCACACACCAAAGTCGTTCATTATCGCACAAAAATCCAAATCTTAAAATTTAAAAACAATATTAGGAATTTTTTAAAATTTTTAAATAAAAAGAAAGGGATTATTCAAAGGTAAGAATATAACCTTTTGTAAAAAAAGAAAAAAAAAGTTAAAACCCCAATATGTTGACCTTACCCAAAAACAAAAAGAATAATATAATCCAAAAACAAGTTTCCGAGATACATGAAGCTCCTCGACAACTTAAAATGTTTGTAGTCATAATATTTTGTATTTGATATACTTATTGTCGAGTTTTCTGTCAAGTATTCTAAAATTTAAAGCATTTTCTTTTTTTCTAATGAAATCAATTTATTAAGTTGGAAAAATGTAATTTGAAATTTCAATGTAATTTAAAAATTTATTTTTTGGAACACGGGTAAATTGATATATTTTAATATTTCATTTATGAGTTCTAATAGGGGCAAAAAAAAGACGGACCTCGTAATTTAAATGACACAAAAGGCGAGGCGGGTAAAACCCCATTTTTTTCCCCACCACGACAACGTAAGGATTTTGATTTAATGCGTATAGCTCTTTTCTCCAATGGAACCCAACGTGACCATTTTTCAATAAAAAAATGTAGAGACTACAATGTCGCACAATTCAACAAGGGTCAAAATTTGTAGGTTAGAATATTCACATTTTATAGCTAAGGGGAAAACCCAACCCATTTTTCTATTTTTTTTTCCCGAAATGTTTTTTCATAATTTTGAAATAAAAGAAATAGATCAAATTAAAATAAGATTTTAAACTTTTTAAAAGGGTTGTTTAAAAAAATGTAGATTTAATTTTAGGATTCGTTGAATACATAACAATTTTTCAAATATAACGGATTTAGAAAAAAAAAAAAATGACAATTATACATCAAATGTATCTTTCCTTTTTGGGAAGATATTCCGAAAATTCTTAAAAAGGATTTAAATTTTTTTAAGATTTTTTTTGGCATGTTCTAAAAAAAAAAAAATTATAAATTGAGTTACAATTAAGTTTCCAAAAAGCATAGTTTATTTATGACATTATGTTTATTGACATGCAGATGCTGTGAAACTTTAAGAGCTTTTAAACTTACTTCATTATCGATTTGAGAAAGTCAACTTACATTATAACACATAAAGAGACAGGATCATCAATTTTATTTTTATTTTATTTTTGTTTTTTTATTTTAATTATGTGCAATTTTTGATGATTCATATTATTTACCTTATTTTAATTTGACTGTTTTAAATTTTAACACCAGTTGTTAAAACCCTGCATTTTGAATTAAACATAAATTTAAAACATTTTATAACTATTTTAATAAATTTACTGAAAATCAAAAATAAATATTTTTCTTAAATAAAAAATTTAAATTTAAAATTTTTCTTAATTTATTGTACCTTTTTTGTATGATTAATTTTTTGCAATGAATATATTATACCACTGTTTTGGCTATTTTTTTCAACGCTCTTAATTTTGAAGAGGAAACTTTGGGGGAGCTTAAATTGTAAAAAAATATTTTTTTTAAAAAAAAAAATTTCTTGAACTGAAAAAATTAAATTTCGCATTGATTCAAGAAAACATGTTTCCCTTAGAAAGGGGGGACTATTTATGTTTTGGGACTTTTTAACCCCGAAATCCCCCCTCTTCAGCGGGGTATCAATGACTGCACTGCCTTTTTTCCCCATGTATGGTGCCATCAATCAACTTCAAAAAAAGGGGAAGTAAACTTCGCTGGAAGCGCCATCTTTAAGGGCATTTTTCTCAAAAATACCGCCGTCTCCAAAAGGTTAATGTAAAAAAAAAAAAGGAATTGATGAGAAATATTATCGCCTAATAAAGTAAAATTACATTTCTTATTCCCGGGAAAAAAAATTGCTTACGGGCTTTACTAGCTTGGGAGCTTTTTTCGGGGGTGGTTATTGAAATTTATTTTTTTAAAAAAAAAATAAATGCTTTCCAAAATAGTTAAAAAAAATTTGAATTTAAAAGTTTATTAAAATTTAAATTAAAAAAATTTTATTATATTTTCCTAATTAAATTAGTTTAAAAAATTTTATTATTATTTTATTCATATTTTCTCTAATGTTTTAAAGTTATGCTATAATTTGCAATACTTATTACATTTTATTTCCATTCTTTTTATACTTTTGTTAAGTGCTACATTTTAGCCCTTCACATGATTTAAATCTGCATTAGTTAATAATAACTCTAGTTAAGTTAATAAGTTAGCATTAAGTTAATAATAACATCTGGCAATAACTTATTTATTGCACTCAGATTTAGCGCGGGGTTTGCATTTGTAAGTGCAATTTTTAGGTAAGTTACCTCTATCTTGTAATGAATTTAGATATTCCTATCCATTATTTTATATTGGTTTTTGCTCAGTGTTATTTACATAAAGGGGGAAGGTTGGCTGACCAAAAAATATGTTCAACCAGCCTTTTGTATAAAAAATTCTATATATTAGCTGTCCTAAGCAATGCTTATAACATTGCAGCATCCGTTTTATAATTTTAATCTCCGTTACTCATATGTCCTTCATTGTGTGATTTTCCTACAGTCTATGTGTTTTTCGAATGTGATTGTTGGATGATATCTCTTGTTTGTAGAGAATAAGCCTGTATATATATATATATAAAAATATATATATATTAAAATATATAATTAAATTAGATTTAAATTAAAATCCCTATATAAGACTTAACTTTTATTTTTCATTACATCTTCAAGTATCAAAACATTCACCATTTATTTCTCGAAACATATGGCCTAAATAATAAAACTTTCTGATTCCAGATCATTATCTTTAACAGCCCTATATGTCAGAGTAACTTTCAAGTACACTCATAAAATCCGAGATACTTCTAACTTCTGAGTTTAAGTGGTAACACACATAAATTTAACTTTAGCGTTTCTTTTTTCTTTCTGCTCCTTAGCGTTAGATGATGTCGATAATTCCCTGAATAAAGTTCTTTTTTAAAATTAATTCTGGCTCAAAACATTTCAAAATTAAAGCCGGCAGGATCCTATCTGCAAATGGATTTCTAATATTTAAATTAAAAATATTCTTAATAGTAAAGTAATCTTAAAATAAAAATGAACGCCAACGACCGTAAGGAATTATATGGGGAATGTTATGGATCTCCGACGGTGCTGTACATCTCTTTGCTGAACACATCGGATTGCCTGAATTAAAGTGAGTGAGTGAGTGAATTTGGATTTTAATGGCGGAAGGCCAACTTCGGCCTTGCCTGAATTAAAAGGAATGCTCTATGGTAAGGAAAAAGAAGAATTGTGATCTTAAAACTAGGAAGAACATTGCTCTTACCGCCAAAGAAGTAAAATCATCTTTCCCTAACGAGATTTTGGAAAATAAAAATTTCAGGAAGCTGATTTCAAGGTTGGTGACTTAGTAATGTAAGAGGAATTTCAATACGCCAATACAAGGAAATTATGTCCCCCTTATTCAAGCACTTATTCAGTTTTATAAAATGTTCTGATGTATTATTTGAAATAGATAGACCCAATGCCCTTAATAAAACTTAAAAAACTGAATTACTTCATTCACTCCGCTCTGAAGACATTTTCATCCATCTGAAAATTTTCAGTTGAATTATATTCAACAATACTCCTATAATAAAGAGAATAAGAAAATAACAAAAAAAAACCTCTCACGTATTACAAAGTAACTGAGTTTTGCTTAACAAGACTTTTCGGAGAAGAAGAAAAATATAATATGATTTTTAACTTTTATAGTATATCTTTTGTTAAAGGAGATATTGTTTATGCTTTAATTGAGAAAGCACAGTAATGCGTTTTATTATACAAAATTTTGAGAAATTTTAATATACTTCTCATTATTTTATTTTAAAATGTTGAATGAGTAACATTTATGATAAATATTGGTGTTTAAAGTTGAAACACAAATTTTTTTATTAGAGAAATTACTCTAATGATGTACTAATACTAATGATATTGATTTTGATGAGAAACAAAAACAAAGTCACGTTGCATTCTTTTTTCTTCACTGAATTTTATTATTTTGTTAATTATTTTATTCATCAGTTACTTTATTGCAAATCACTTAAATTGTTTTCATTTTAAAATTGTGTATTTTGACATACCGGCCATATATCAAGATTCACTATTTCTAGAAATTTTCTTCTTATCTAAATTTAAAATTAGTTTAATAACTTGAAGCTTATTTTTTGTATTTTTAGTGGATAAGGGGAAAAATCAATCATTATAATTTTGTATATGTCTTGAAACATTAAGGGGACAAACGTGTTCAGTTTGAGATGTACACCTCTTATTGTTTTCTTATTAGCATCCCTGAACATCTGTGATGTGATCACGCAGATTTCTCAGAGAGATGTGTTCTAAAATAAGTAGTGTGATACAGTTTATATTAGTGAATGAGTGTAAGTGAAAGTTAAGAATTTTGTCTATGAGACTGTAATGATCTCACTCAATTCTAGGCTAACTATTTATTTCACAGGAAATTCATCAAAATAATAAGTAAAAGGGTATATTCTATAATTACAGTTCACTATCAATTTAGAGTCTCTTTCGCACTCTCTTCCACGTTCCTGGGTTTGCTAGCCTGGAGCACACTGTCTTCGCGAATCGTTATCTGATTATCGCTCAAGGGACGTCCGACTTCTCTAAAGATCAGTCAGTTTCTTCTTTCTCTGCCCCTTTTATTATTTTTTTTTCTTCATCATACTATTCAATCACTTAAATTGTTTCATTCACTTGTGTTTTTCCGGTCCGGCCCTTGATTCGCACCTTCTTCTAGAAATTCTTCTTTTACTAATCTAATCGAAAGGGTGCTATGTTGGGTGTACAGTGGTAGGAATGTTACAACGACGTAGTAATTTTGGGAAATGCTGAAACAGGACAAAGGCGGTTCTTTTGAGAGTCACTCTTTGGTTTGGTTAGATCCCTGAAGACTCGGAAATTCTTGCCAGATTTTGGGAATTCTAAATTTAAGTTCTGTCAGTTTATTATGATGGAAAGAAGGAAAAGAATTTTGTCTATGAGACGAATACTTAGAAGGTTACGTAGAGATTCAAAACATTGTATGCGATTATGTTAAGTTACAGTGAATATTGTGAAAATTTTACATAAATACTAAAGGTGATGGTAGAAGAGAGTCCACATTTCCGACTCACAATTTTTAAAGAGCACTTTAGTCTTATAACTTGTGATATGGTCGATCTTTGTAGACAATATCGTGGGGTTTCAGCGTAAGTTAGAGGTGTGGGATTCTCGAAATGAAGAGACATTTTAGAATTCTTAATATGACTTTTATTAAGAGTTTAACTTAAATTACTTATATATCGAACAAACTTATATTAAATGAGAATAAACCAAAACAATTGGATCACTTATCTATATAATTATATTATATCCGCCTACTCTCAATCCTAATAATATTTCGAATTCGGAAAATAATCTTCCTACCTGGAATTTAAAATCAATGGTTCAATCAACTTCAGATATTCCGTTAGACTCGAGTACAATGGTATGTACCTTGTAGTATTGGCTAGATATATTTGATTCTTGGGTAGGCCGTCAATTTACACTTCTACCTTTTCTACACTGAACTTTCTCTAAATTGCCATCACGCTTACTAAAACTTTTGTCCTTTAAAAAGTTATCTTATTTTCATATATTCTTCGTTTCACTTCTTGGATTTGGGTTGGAAAAGATTTGCCATTAATCGTGGCCGTCAAAGAACACAGAGGTTATGTTACAGAAAGGACGCGTGAGGCGTCACTAACTCTTATATTCTTTTATTCCCTCCCCCCTATATTCTTATATTTTATAACCCATATGAAATAAGATATTGTTTATTGTATTGAATACTGCATATGAGTTGTTGTACACCGTTTTCGTATTATTAATGATTTCATTTTATTAGTGTGTATATTTTTTTATCTATTTAAAAAATGTATTTCATATATTCAAAAAGTTGTATAACACTATAAGGTATTACTACGATGGCGCCTGGGTAGATTTTTATACAAAATTAGTATTTTAATATTTGTATGATACCATTAATGTTTATTTCTACTATCTTATTGTTTGATATGATATTATTTTCCAATATAAATTTTTTTTGAAAACATTATCTGATAGCTGTAATACGAATCTATTATTATGAAGGAATAGGTTCAAACGCGAGCTCTTATTCTGGATGTCGAATAGATTTGAACAAGCTAAACTTCAGTTATATGTACGGAAATTCATTTTTATCACTTAATATTTTGGAAGTGTCATTACTATGTTTGTTGTTATAGTTTCGTTATTTTAGACCATTTTGATTTTTGTATTGCTTTTACATAAATATTTCTACTGTATGTAATATGTGTTTCCAAATGATGTTATGTATTGTTTTGTATATGCTAAAAATTGATTAAGTTTGTAAAGAGAGATAAAAAACGCCATGACTACCTTTTAAATTTGGGGGGCAAATGTAAGGATAGTTAAGTTAGATTAAAAATTAAATTCCTTATCTAATGTCCTCATTGTATGATTTTCCTACTGTCTATGTGTTTTTCGAATGTGATTGTTGGAAGTTATCTCTTGCTCGTAGAGAATAAGCCTATATATATATATATATATATATATATATACGAGGGTTGGGCAAAAGTCATGGCAACTATTTTTTTCTTGTACATATGTGAACGAATCACACACGTATATGTGTCGGATGGAAGTTGTGTAGGCGTAGTGTTTGTGAAGAATATCAGGTGGTCTTGTGATAGGTGGTAGTAGCTCAGCAAGGGCTGTGAAATCAGTCAGTTGGAGATTGCCATGCTAGATTGAAGTAACTCGTGTTGCGTAGCGCGCTTACATCAAAATATCCGTTCTCCGAGAGAAAAATGCAATGGAATGTCACAGTGAATTAGTGGAAGCCTTTGGGAATAATGCGCTACCATACAAGAAGCACGGTGGATAGGAAAGTTTCAGTAAGGAACGTGTGTCAACAAGGGATGTGAAACGTTGGGAACGACCAGTCATTGTGCGGATCGACTTGGCACGTGCCGCAATCAAACAGCTCATGGATTACAATAAGGGTCTATAGGCCCAGGTTTGTCATGTTACCTTTATGTGTACTTTTTGTTATTCTTTTGCACCGTGAAGTCCATTTTTCCCTGTATACTACCGTAATAAAATAGTGTGTTACAATATTTCAGTGCTATTCATTGTCCACACATATAGTTAACTCCTTGAACTTTCGGCTGTATATGCCACTTTTTGAAACCGGACTGGTATCTTCTAGATAAAGAATAGTTGCCATGACTTTTGCCCCATCCCATATATATATATATATATATAACATCAGTCAAATTTTGGTTGAAAAAAGTGCCACTTTGGCTGCGATGACTCTAATACGTAAGTATCAGGAGAAGCAGTGTCCTTTTTCTTTTTCAATGGAAGGAAATGATGGTACTCATGTGTTATCGCACCAATGCCAACATTCAAATTAACTCGCAATCTTAGCAACCCTGATTTCGCATGCTTTGCACTAGCTAATTTGGCCACTATATGCTTCGTTCCATGTAATGTCGCCAATAGGTTGTGATAATATGCAAGAACTGAAATTTCGTAGGAAGGTGTTTTGGTACTTACATGTTATTGCAAAAATTGGCAACTCTATTAATAATTCGCCAAGCTGGCAACCACAATTTCCTATGTGTTGTCTGCACTGAATTGGAAACTATGTGCTTCATTTCATATAATGTTGCTAATAGGTTGAGATAATACATAAGTACAGAATAAATGTGACGCAGAGATACACGAAAAAACAATTATAACATGAAAACAACTCTGACCACACACAAAGTAAATCAAATTCTTCAGCTGAAAAAGAAACGACAAAATTAAATTAAACCAGATATTCGGAAAATCAAATAAAATATAAACAAAAACAAAAATGTATAGTTACAACATTAAATCAAGCACCGAAACAATCAAAACAACATTAACTGAAAACCATAAAAACTTATATTATGAAAACGATAAATTTCGAATAACTAAAAAAAAAAAAATGCTTAACTAGAAGAGCGATGAAACAAAGTAATAGACATCAAAACAAACATATAAACAATCACCAATTAAATTTGGAATTATTGAAAAATATGATATAGGCTTAACTTGTAGATCCATGCTTCTTTTTTTCGGAACACAGTTTTAAAATAAAAGACATTACAAATAATTAAAATACATAGGTCAAAAAAGTTTAACTAAAAAAGAATATGTTGTAGAAGATAATAGACATGGAAAAAATGTAAAACTAAAAGTTGTTTTCTTATCTCAAATTTTTCTGACGCAAAGAATTCTAAGGCAAATACCGTTGTTGCCAAATCAACAAAACTAAAACCCAGTTGTTGAAAAACAAAGTTTGTGTGTACTTATGTACGCACGTAAGAATTTATACTTCTTTGGCGTAACAAGATTAAAATATTTTAAAAAGTCTTGAGTGGGGCATGCTGGGCCAAAGACGAAAGGCGGTCACGAGCAGAAATAAACAATATAACCTTAAGTTAATCGGACTAGACAAACCCGAGATAATCACGATTTCAATAAAATTAAACACCCCAGCAGAGGGACAATAGGACCAATAACATGGAAGAGGGGGAGTTCGGCAGACTGTATCTGGAGATGAGGTGAAACGAACGTGACACCTGAGACCACATATTGAATGTCTCGGTGGGAAGAATCGTTCATGAGAAAATTTAGACATCCGCCTTAAGGGTCCCTGAGTTATGGTCATTTTAAAATAACTAAATCATTTAAAGCATTTATATAATACAGAAGCAAGGCACTCAGCAACTCTTAACTTGGCCTGGTTCTGAGGAAACCCAAGATGAATCCATTCGAGCCGGGAAGGAGTCTGCAGTTTCAAATGGGGCGACACTAGCTCGGGAAAGGAAAATGAAACTAAGTTCAGCCGGGGGGGCACAACTGTGACGTAAACGGTCAAGTACCTCCCAACGATACATAGAGTATTAGGTGATCCAAAATTTCCATCCTTTTATCTCAGTAAAATAGTGACGTCATCGAAAGATCGAACCCCATAGGAATAACCTGGAGATTCTCTAATTTTAGTAATAACGCCCCCCAGGCCCATTATCTCTACACACGAATTATTACAGACGAAAGAGATCACCGAGGGGAACATATGGTCAGAGTTTCATTATAGAAGCTCAAAATTCCTCGGAGCTATACGGGATTTTAAAAAATTTAAAACTACAAAAATAATTTTAAAATGTTAAATACGAATGAAGAAATGGAGCTATGGTCCTGAAAAAATATATCTAGGATGCTCATAGAGAGGACAATCGAATCTAGCCGGTACGGGTTACCAGCGTAACATAGGATTCGAATTTTTACTGGGGAAACACTGTAGGGGGGCGCACTAGGCTAGCGCTAATACGAAAACATGGCCGACCTCCAAAAGTCAAGTCCCAAGCTCAATTCCTTAGGGGTGTAAAATTTTTTCCAGTCCCTATGTGATATTTTAGTGCTTAAGCCCTCCCCATGACTATACAATGCGCATGAAGTAAATAACTGGATGGGACTGGAAGAGTGTAACAGTTGGTTCAAATATCAAATCCAAGACTTGAACAGGAGCCAAGATATTGTAAATTTAATAAAATTTAAAAAGTTTAAAACAATTAAAAACTATGGAAGATTTAGCCCTATTAGCATTAAATTATAATAACTGGAAGAGTACATAGAGATATATAGAGGGATAGAATGAGCTAGGTCCCAATGGACTGTGAGGTGGCTCGGATGCCGAGATATTCGCCAAAAGCTGTAGAGGGGGAAATGCGTCAAATGAGGCAAAGTTCAAATTCAACAAACTTTTTTATTCAGTCGTTTTCAAAACACGACCCAATTTTTTTACGAGACTCGGCCAAAAAGTAATTACAGAATCCGAAAGATTATTTACTTCGACACAATACGGTATAATTAATTTTGCAAAATAATTATATTTTCTATTTTTTTACGATCTTTTCTAAAATGAGTCAAAATCGGTACGTTTTTATAAAAATGATTTCTAAATCATTCCGTTTGCATTTTCTTTCGTGTTAATGAAATGATATTTTACACTATAAAAGTTATTGTTTTTATTTTAGAATCCGTGAATTTTAAAATTTTAAATGTCAATTTTTTACAATTCTGCAAAAAATACTCAAATTTTAAAGGAATACATTATAACTTCTTTATATAAACAAATAATCTCACAAAACTTGACACGTGTGGAGAACAAAATTATCCGTAATCTACCTGTACAAAATGTGGAAAATATTGCTTATAATTTTCGGGTCTTTTTTTTTAAAAGATTGTGTTTTCGATTTTTCCTCTTTTGCAAAAATATTTAAGTATTATTTTACATTTGCTTAAAATTCACCGTTGTTTGCAATCGATGTATGAAGTTTAAAGCATTGACCTAAAATGAAGCTCGAAAAATTAAAACTTTAACAAAAAGCGCAATTTTAAAATAGCACAGGGTTTGGCGGCGAAACCTGTTTGACGCCTGAAAATCTTTTTCAGTCAGCCCGTTGCGTTTAATGAAAGGTTACACTAGAAAAGAAGGTGTGCCTATAAATATTGAAAACCACCAGATTTGGCAAATTGAATATCATAAACATTTTCTTTTACAATTTTTCAAAAATACTCAACATTTCTATTTAAATACTAAATAACTGTTAATAAACAATCTCATGAAACTATTTTTCCGTCTAAAGTACCAGGATAATATCCTTCCGTAGTCTGTACAAAGATTGAAAAAATTATTTAAAATTATGGTTTTAAAAAAAATTGTGTTTTCGGTTGTTTTTTTCATTTTGCAAATATTTAAGAAATGTTTTTGTTACATTTTTGTATAAAATTTTACTGTTTTCAATCAATATATGAGGTTCGAAGCCGTAACTTTAAAAATGAAGTCGAAAAAATTAAAAACAAAGCATTTTTATATTAGGAATAACTCTTTCCTTTATTTTTAAAGATTTCTTTTTCTCAAAGTTTTCATTACCGCGATCACTTAAAAGCGATTTAATTTTAATTGTTGTATCCGGGTTTAAAACAACATGATTGCTTAATTTCTATGATTTTTTATTTTAAAAAATACTCCTAAATTTTTATTCTTACATTTAAAAACTTCTTTAGCAAGTTTGTAACTGGAAATATAATTTATTTCCCTCACGATTCAGATTTTTTTTTTCTTTACAAAGCTGTGCGTTTATTTGAAAATGATTTTTTGGAAAACTCATACTTTGATCTTTTAAAGTTACTGATTTAAAAAATAAGATGCCGAAAACTTTTTCTTACGAATTTTTAAAAAATACTCAAATTTTAAGTATTTAATATAAATATTTATCAAATTCAAAAGTTTTATAACTTCTTCATTTATAAAATAATTGCATGAAACTTTTTTTTTTCCGTGTATCGAACATTTCAAAAATGCTGAAAGTAATTTTAATTCAACATTTAATACAGTTGTGAAATTTACATAAATTATAAAAATTTCTACTTTTCAACGCCAACTATGTTTCTAAAGGTATATTTTCGTTTCCGGGGCCTGAAAAGTTGCAAAAGTGAGCTAGTGAATATTTAAGTCCACTGTTCACATACTCGACCAGCTCTGATAGCTAGAGAGGGGCTGCGGTAGCCAGTGGTCAAGGTATCGGATCAAGGGAAGAGTGTGTGGGGTTTCGAGGCCTGTACCCAGCTAAGGCCAGTATAGGGCAGCGATGCACGCGTTAATCATGCAGTCATTTTTAGCGAAAAGATTACTTAGAAGTTCTGATTTCACAGAAGGAAGGAGAAAATTTATGGTAAGAGAAAGCCCGTGCAACATCTGCGCCATGCAGCTAATGTTAAAATATTAGACAACGGTGTTTCGCACATCGGTGTCGTGTCGGTCAATGTGAGCGCAGCGTAAATTTACCCTTATCCTATTTCCTAACGCGTAATAAAATTATAACTTCAAAAATTGGAAAATTGCTTAAAATTTAATTTTAAAATCTAAAGCAGAATTTTTCGAAAGGCACTCTTCGTGAGGTGTACATCATTAGGACTTGGAGTAATTATGTGCCAGTGTTATATTTCTAGGTTGTGATTTGGGCGGTGCAAGGTGGAAACACACACAAACAAAATCTTTACATTATTAGTATAAAATATTAGTGCTAATTATTGATTTCTAAATGATACATTTCCAACCACGGTGCTGAAAAACTTTTCCTCCGCTATTGACTTTGCGGGAAAGCAGTAAATTAGGTTCTGGAAAATATTTGGAGCAAAAGCAATAGGAGGAAAGGATTAACAAAGAGGATTAGCAAAAGCAATGCGCAATTTGTTGCTTGAGAAAATGAAAATGGAAAGATAATCCAAAAAGGCGATATTGTATCATCTCTGTCCCCCATCTAATGTAAGGCTTTTGTATTGCATATACTTCAAATTGTGTTTTCATATATACAGTGGTGGCCAAAATTGTGGACACTTTTTTAAATTATGTTTTTTAAGTTTGTATGCTTATAGAAAATTTTACTTTGCACAAAATGCTATGTGTTTAATGTCATTTTAAGTGATTTTAATACTAAATTTAATACAAAAACAAAGTTTTAAATATTTTACACAACTTGATATAATGCAACTGTCGTATATTGGATGGCGGTGGTGACCATATACCATATATATATATATATATATATATATATATATAGCAGTGAATTCAAGAGCTTAGTAAGGGTTGCCTATACATTATTACAGCTTCACATTGATGTTTCATTGAGTTGAAAATAGTTTTATGCTCTTCTTTCGTTATTACATGATGCCAGGAAACAATAATATCATGTATTAAATCTTTTTTATTTCATAGGTACCTCATTCGGACAAAAGTTTTCAAACGGTGGAACAAATTTTCGATAGCATTGAGGTCTGGACTTTTTCCTGGCTAAGGTAACAATAATATTTAATCAAAAAGCAATGACATCAAGTGGAAGAGTAAAGCTAACGCATGTGTGACGTGAAAGGTGTATTTCCTTTGTTAAATTTACATAACATGTGGTTAGTTCAGTGACTATATCTGGAGACTAAGTTTTGTTTAGAATGTCATTAGACTCATTTAATAATAAAGAACAGGAAAAGACCGAAAATGGTGCACCATATCTGTTCTTGACAAAAGAATAAAAATACCATGTTTCAGAGATAAAATAATTTCACGAGCATCCATCAAAAGTGATCTGAGTGATGCGAGTGTTTCCATCAGTTCATAAACTATCAGGCGTAGAATAGCAAATGTAAGACTAAAAGTTAGAATTCCGCGAAAAAGACCGTATCTCAATTCACACCACCACTAAAAGGGATTACATGGGGCAATTGAACACGTGAGTGGGCAATAATTTTTTGGACCATATATAGAAGGGAACAGAAACTAAATATCGTTATTCTGTAGTAACTAGGCAAAAATTTGCATGATGTAAAATAGTAAAAATGCTACATCTGACCGCATCAGACAACTGTGAAGTATCTACATAGCTTTATCATTTAGTCATGCATATCAGCAGATATTATTGGTTGAGAGCTCATATTATCGAAAAAGACACTGGGAAATTTGTAACATACATTGAGGTCATTCTAGAACTCAAGTTTGTGCCCTGCAACAGTGATGATTTTAATAACAATGTTTTATTTGTTTTCTGCAAGATTCTGTTACTTACACATTAAAGTAATTGAAAGACTCTGGAGCAGTTCTAAGATAATCAAGCTTCTGTTGTCCTGGACAGGAAAAGAGTCCTGAACTCGATCCTATCGGAAACTTGTGGCATCGTTTTAATTCATGACCGAATGAGGTACCCATGAAATAAAAGAAGGAGCGATTGAGGAAATGGAATTGTTTTTCTGGCATTATGGAATAATGAAGGAAGCTGCAGAAGCTATTTTTCAGCTCAATGAAATATAAATGTAAGCTACAATAAAAATATAAGGCTACCCTACTAAGCACTGATAGATCACACCTATTATCAGTATCTAATGTATATAGACACAGTTAATGCATCAGAATGTTTCTTTTTTTGCTTTGTAAATATTCAAAACTTGTTTTATATATTGACTTCAGTATTAAATTTTCTTTAGAATAATACAAAAGACTGCATTTTTTGCAGCGGAACTTTTTCTATAAGCATACAAACTTAAAAAGCATAACAATTTTAAAAAGTGTCCACGATTTTGTCCTGCACTGTGTATCTTTTTGCGGGAAAGATTAAAAATGTGGTGTGTTGACGTGGTAAGTTTACTTATCATAACAATATTTCATGTAAATGTTTTTCACAGTATACTAATAACACTACGCTGGCTCAACCCTTACTAATGAAGTATTTTCATTTGTGTCACAGGTAATCCTATTACTTTGTTAAATACCTTTACGTATACAGCAATACTGTTTTATGTAATTTAAAAAAGACGAAATAATTTTAATCGAATCACACAAATTTACAAAAACTAAAACTTTCATTGAATGAAGAATGTACTTAAATATATATTCATTTATAATTATGAAATTTAATTTAATAGAGTTACAATCCTAAATACTTAGCCCAGTGGTTTTTCATAAAAAGAAAAATAAACAATATGATACAGAAAAAAGGTTATTTGCATTCATTTTAATTTATACTATAGATTTAAAAACTTTTTAAAGTTTTTAAAAACATTTTTTTGATTTATTGTATTTATATCTTTTAAGTTATACGTAAGAATTGAATACTTGTTTATCTGTTTCTGAATACTCTCAATAATGCAATTAAAATATTACTTTGTCCTTTAGTTCATACTTATCATAAAATTAATTTTTTGATTTCTAACTTAGGCCACACATATTTTGATGTCAGTTATTCAAAGAAATAACAAATATTCTTATTACTTTCCGCAATCAAAGAGACTTTGGTTCTAAAACATTCCCTTGATAAACTCTAGGCTCTAAATTCCATTCAATTTATTTAATAACGATATTCTTTAAGATTATTACATTTATTCTACATATTTTTTATGCTTCGAAATATTAGTAATGCACGTGAGTGATATTAATTCTGTCTCTTAAATCCCTTTTAATATTGAATATTTCATAATTGAGTTGCATAAAATTCAAGCTGCATTAGATTCTTTGAAGCCGTCGTAGCTGAATTGCCATTTGCACGATTTCTTGACAAGAGCTTTCTAATCGACGAAGAAATAGAAATAATTAACACTAATGACTGGAATTTTGATTGCCCTTAAACGTCCAACGGTGTCATTTCGAGACCGCAGTATAAAATATATAAAGTAATTGTTTTAACTAAATTATTACTACTTTTAGTTTTATAAATTATTACTTAAATATTACTGCTTTGCAGAAAGGTTTATTTTGACGACTTTTTAGTATTATCTCATGTATTTAACATATTGTATGGCCATTTATATCATAAGAAACTGATATTGACATTATGTTTCGCGAAGCTTGTTGGGGGTCACTGCTTTGTCGCAAAAAATTTCGAGTCGCAAATCTGCGAGGAAAATTACTATTATGTGGTATCTATTCTGTGCCATTCATAGCAATACATATATGATCATTCACTGGAATATATTCAATTATACCTGTTTTTTTCTTCAGATTTTTCGCAGTTTTTTTCACTCAACCTTATGTCTTTATTGAAATCAAAAATAGAGCCGACTAATTCTGAGGCATCTCTAACAAAAAAAAATATATAACAATTTCAATTTAATCAGGGCTAATATCTTTTCTAAGAGCCATCGTGTGAGGATATTTGTTCTCCACAAGGTTCGAAAATCGATTTTTTTTATTCTCTTTTATGAGAACATAACCAAATGCTAATGAACGAAATACTTAGACACAACAGTTTTGGAAAAATAAAATTCACTTCCGCTGTTAATCCATTAACGCAGTGCTTCACAAACTTTCAATATACGCGGACCAATGTTCAATCATCAATAATAATGTATTGAATTCAATAATAATATACTTTGACACTAAAGCTATAATACGACTTTAACTTCTTATGTGTCACCAACGTACATAAACGTCTCGCTCAGTCAAAGCATTAATTTTCTGGACGTTTATATACGTCTTTCCAAACTATGATCTTTTCTGTTCAGTGCTATCCATAAAATTATTCCGAAGACTTTGGAATGTAAGAAGAGGACCCTGACAGAGTCAGGAGATTTACTTATTTCAGAGGATATTTGCTTATTATTTTTCTTTTCTCCTCCTCCTCCTCCTCAAAAAAACATGAAAATACGCTCGTCTACGTGAAACACGGTGGCATTGGGAAGCGAATCGCATAACTTTTAATCGCCAGTTAAGGAATCCATTAAATACCGCACAAATTATCAAGATAAGGGATAATATAAGCCCATGAGGTCACTGTTAATTATCAAACTTGTTCCTTAGTATTGTTAAATTAATAATAAAATACATTGCACAGTACTAATATATTTATAAGTGTATTATACCAGTGCAAATATGTATTTTATATTTTATTATATCAGAATGTATTTTGTTTGTTTACTTTCAGTAAATTAATAATTTTTTAAATAATCTTTTGTTCTCGACTTTTCAATAAGCTCGAGCACCCTCGTAGATGTATCACGCACTCCTAGGGGGCCACGCCCCTCAGTTTGAGAAGCACTACATTAACGCCACATTCAAGGTCAAATACATGCGTGATACTACTTTGGGAAGTATGCTTTTCTAATTCTAAAGATGAACGAATGCTATTTATGTTTGTAAGTTACATTCGTTTAGAAATTACCCCAGCCGACGTTTTAAATGTTTATAGTTGTAAAATATCTTCTAATTAACCTGGAACCACAAAAGTCCTACTGCTTAATTACGATGGAAAAATTAAAAGTGACGCAAATTTTTCAAATTCATTGTAGAAATGCGGAGAGAAGAACAATCTGAACAGGCTCTGGGGTCAAATTGACGCCAATGGACGTTCTAGTGTTGAAAAGATAGGACTTGCATCCAACTTGACTATCAACGATCATAGAACATGGGGTCGTAAGTTAAGTTTAGTTTGTAAATATTATGATAATAGTAGCCATTGATAGGACTATGACCAGATGATGAGGGGGACTAAACGAATGCGATGATTTGGAGCATTGTGGGAGGATTGAGAAAACATTCATACAAATTTACTATTCGTTTGAGTAGAATAAATCCGGTCATTATACAATATACTAAGGTGTGTTTCATGTACGATGGTGCATCTACACATTTTTCCGATGCTGTGTATAAACACCTCCATGCTGACCATCTCATCAGATATGCCTGCACAACTAAGATTTTACTTGGCATAAATGCTTCCTAAACCTCAGTTCCTTGGAATCTTTCTTCTGGAGTCACCCTAAATCATTTGTGTCCAAAATGCCGGTAAATATACTGCAGGATAACAGGGAACTGATTGTGTCGTCGCTTATGGCTACGCAAAAATAAAGTCATTTGACAATCGCCTTTTTGGGATATAAGAAACTTTTTTACTTCATAAGAAACATGTTTCTGTTACCTGCTATTGCGCCTTTTCATTTCATTAGATATCACTCTTTCAATAATTGTCTTATAAATTACTTCTGCTATACGTGGCTTGCGACCTCATGGTCTTATATCCCCTATCCGAATTTATCAATCAAACTGAGATTTTACGAATAAAACGTTTAAGTGGATAGTGGACCTGCACAATGTCAAATTTATGTAAAAATTGCGATTGTGATTCTGTATACTTATAATATTCCTTATATTTCATAGAATAATTCAGTCAAAGAATTTTGTCATTTTGATTAATAATTACTGAATTGTTTTTTATTTTTCTTAAATATGATTTAAAATGCGCCTTTTTTAGTTGCAAATTTTTCTTTTTCTTTGTTAATTAAAATGCTCCTTGCGTCTCAAATTACGTCATATCTCTCTTAAATTTTCACAACTTATGAAAGATGATATAATTCACAAATTTTGCATTTTTTTTTTAAAAATATTCGAACGAATCTTAATTCGTGTTGTCTTGAATACCTTGAATGGGTGATAAATGGTGAAATATTTCATATAGTATATAGAAAATTTTTATCCTTTTTTCATCAAATTTAGTCTGAATTTAAAATCCATGCACAGATATTTTTTGTTGTAGTGTTCATATATACATAAAACAAAATATATGTACATAATTTAAAATGTAGTACGCTAAGAGCATTTTAAAAAATAAGTTTGAAAAATTAACTTTTCTTTTAAAAAAAATCAGTTAATAGTAGTTTTAAAAAATATATTTAAATACTGAAATAAATAATCATTTAATATACTAATTCTATTTTTAGCTAATTGAGCTAACAAGTTAAGAAATTCGTTTTAATTGTGTGTGGTCCACCGTCCCATTAAACTAAATACTACATGTTCAGAAATAAAAAGGAAATGAACTCCCCCTAAATATACGTTTATAAATTCTGGTTTCGCAATCAGAAACCTTCCAAGAGCAGATGATAAGAAATAATTGTACAAAAAATGTTGCTAATAGTATGTCGAAGATTTTATTAGGACAATTTCGCAATTATAAGTGGTTATTCTAGTGTCTGTATACTTTCTGTTGAATACCTTTGTTTTGTGTTACCTTGATATATTTTGCATATTAAAAATATTACCTGCATTACGTACAACACTAATTTTTAATATTTGTGTGAGTGCAATTTCCTTTATTTAATTAAATCTGATATTTTACTTAATTTTCGATATCTTCCGAACTAGTGGCATTATTAATTTTGATAATTTGAATGATTTGAAAGATTTAAACTTCTGAAATGAAACATTTTACTTCTTAATCTTTCCGATTTCTGTCAATCTTATGCGCTTTCTTCATCGCACATTTTATACAGAAGGTAGTCTGCAGAGTGTTAACACTTTTTTTCTCAGTACATGATTCAGTAGTGTTTCTCCAACAGTGGGGTCGTCACTTGACCATGGTTCAAAATTACGTGGTCCATCGCCAAAAGCCCTCGTGTTGCTGAACAGTGCGACGTTAATATCCAATCAATCACTCAACCAACAGTGGGGTGTGAACCGCTAGAGAGGTATGATAACCTTGCGTAAGAACGCAAGCCTATCGAGTAGTCAAAAATAAAGAATTACTTTAACACAGCGTTTCTCAAAGTGTGGGGTGCGCCCCCGTTGAGGGGCGTAATAACTCTACGAGAGGGGAGCGAGCATATTGAAAAGGTGAAAACTAAAGATTATTCAAAAAATTATTAATTTACTGAAAGTAAGCAAACAAAATACTTTCTAACATAATAAAATATAAAATACACACTTTACACTGATAGAATATACTTATAAAATATCTTTACTGTGTGTACATTGTATTTTGTTATTAATTTAACAATACTAAGTTAAGAACAAGTTACATAATAATCAGTGACCCCATGGACTTGGATTAACACTTATCTTGACGATTTTTGTACGATTTATAAATATTTAATTAACTGCCGATTAAAAGTTACTCGGTCGCTCCCCAATGCCACCGTGTTTCACGTAGATGAGCGTATTTTCATGTTTTTTGAGGAGGAGGAGAAAAGGTAAAATAATAAGCAAATATCCTCTGAAATAAGTAAATCCTTAGAATAGACTCGGTCAGGGTCCTATTCTTACATTCCAAAGTCTTCGGAATAATTTTATGGATAGCACTGAACAGAAAAGATCGTACTCTAAAAGACGTATATATACGTCCAGAAAATTAATGCTTTGACTGAGCAAGACATTTATGTACGTTGGTGACACATAAGAAGTTAATTTCGTATTGTAGATTTAGTGTAAAAGTATAGTATTTTTGAATTTAATACAATATTATTGTATAGAGGGGGACGCGATGAAAATGATAATTGAATATTGGGTCGCGAGTATTGAAAATTTGAAAAACACTGATTTAACAAAATACATTCTGACTTAATAAATGTGTAACATAATACTTATTCGAAAACTTAAAATTAATTTTAAATACTTATTTCTCGAAAATAGCAACTCACCAAACTTAATTCTTATGTTGATAATTTGTACTGTTTATAATGAGGTTGTGTATTAACTTCCGCGTCAATCTACTTTATTATTATAGCTTCCAATGCATTGGCATTATATGGGAGGGAACGCGATGAAAATTCTAATTGAAAATTCAATACTGATACTTTGAGAAGCAATGTGTTATAGGATATATATGTATATTTTTTTTTATATTTTAATTTTAGAAATTTAGAGAATTTAAAACTTCGCTTTTTACCTTCTTCAATTAATTTCAACTTAATTTTAGTAGGGTTACAAAATATTACCGGAAAAACAGTGGTGTAACTGATAATATTTTGTAATCTCATGAAAATCAGGTATCTGGCCCCACGCCAGAGTGGTTTGGAAAACCACAATATTACATAGGCCTTGGGCCCCCTAGATTAATCGCCTCACCCAAGATGCGAAGTTTTACTTTAAGCAAATGTGGAAAAATTGAGTGAAAATAATAGCTCTAAGAATAAAAATAACCGACATTATCTTCCTTTTCAGAGATCTGTGTCCACTTAAACATACATAAATATGTCTCGAATCTTAAAAGAAAAGGTTGACGTGCTGCGGTATTTTAGGAACTCAAATGTCGATTTCTCTTAGCTCGACTCTGTACATAAACTACTATCTCTTTCGCCAATAAATGGAAAGTTTTTACTTTTTCTGTAGATATTGCGCTATGTTAATCAACAATAAATCAACAATCATTTATAAACTTCTTACAACATAAAAAGTATATATTTTTACCAAATTCGGAATCATATATATATAAAGGAATATTATAAAAAATATGTTTGGTGAAATATAAGTGTTACTCTCACGTTTTAAAAACTAAACGAGTACATAATTAAAAAATACTTACAATTGACTAGAGCGATTAATGAGACAATTACTTATTTAAGAGCTTTTTGTTTAGGAGAAGCACTTATAGTACTGACAAAGAAATTCTCACAAACTTGAAAAAACTCGTATGAATTAGACGATTTCTGGACACAAATACTTTAACTTGTTTAATCCGTAATATCATATTTATGAATATTTATTAAGCTCTAATCCCTTGAATTCAGTTTTCTTCACATCTGTTATGCAGTGTATTAATCGAGAAGAGTATTGTATATAAATATGTTTACAGTGATAACACATATTCTACCACATTTGAAGTACTCCATGTGGAGAAATGTGTAAAAGAAGTGCACTTAAACATAATCGTAAATAACAAACAAATTTCGCCTAATATTTATCACAAGACATTTTTTGTACGACTCCACTAACAAGAGAAAAATTATTAAGTGGTATTTTAATAAGAATACTAAACATCTACTTTAAATTAAATTTCAGAAATACTTCATCTAATAGACTGAAAAAGCATAAAAAAACCACTATATATTTTTCCAGCAAGAAAAACTCTTGCCGTGCAGATGTCATTGTTTTCATTAATTTTCATATTAAAAAGTAACCGGAGAATAATAATTATTTTGAAATATCATGCGGTGTTCAGTAAAATTAATCTTTCGTATTTAACTTGTAAATTGTTAGAGTTCAAATTCATACTACTATATATTCCTATAATTTTTTTTTCAGAAGCATGAAAGATTCCATTTAAAATAAAGTCCTTTTTTAAGTCCGAAAAGCTCTAAATTTAGAAAGGTATAAGAATCACAAATATATATATTCCCAGGATATTTATTAATTCAAGTTGAAACACTATAAATATATATAAAGAAGGTGTTATACAAAGAAACTCGATGTTATAATTTTATATCTGGGTATTTCAGTGGAGAATTGAAACACATTTAAAATGCGAGAGTAAAAAGTTATTTCTAAAAAATAAAAGTATTTCATCTATAATTCACACAAGCTCATTTTAATCAATTGGCTGAGGTCCCTGAAACAAAAAGTACCTATAGATACAATTCGATTGCAAAAAAGGACATTATCAAAACATTGGCTGTCAAGGTATATTTTGCAATTCAGAAAGAGTATTTTCTTACTGAGACACAACAAATACATACATTTTTTTTAAATTACGGTAGACATTTGAAGTAATATTCTAAAATGTTACCCCTTCCATTTTTTCTCAATTAGTCGAGAGGTCAAAAAATCGTAGGAACTATTGTGAAATCGTGGTTAAAAGTGTTGATGTCTGTGCACAATCATTTACTATATACAGGGTGTTTTTGCAGCAACAAAAACCGTTTTATTTATTTCTTCGTTTCTTTAAATCGTTCCCTTCTCGCTAACTGAGGCACAGCTTCACATATGCCAGTGAATTCAATTGGAGAATTTCACAATTAAATGTGGTTGTTCTTGTAGCTCTATAACTTCTATTAGAAATACTTTTTCTCTTTTACTGATTTGACTTATTTCACAAATTGAAAATATTACTAGAAATATGTACATAATGACTTTAAATTTTTCATTACACTCAAACTCATTTTATTAATGTAAATTAAACATTTTCAATGAATTTTGGATATATAAAATGAGAGGATAAACTGATAGAATATTATAGGTGTATTAATTTTCATATTTGAATATTTAAATGATTTATATAGTAGTGTGAAACTGTACATTATTCACCTTCTTATAAAATTTTAGCTTTAAAGGTTTTTTACAGATGGGAGAATGCTTCTTAGTAAATACAATTTACTATTTCCTTAGTTCGCATACTCATTTATCCGTTTGTGGTTGGAATTCAGTTTCTTTTTTAATACTAAATAAATAAAATGCACAGGAGAGCTTAGAAAGTATGTGTGTTTCAGAAGATGCTTTTAAAAAGTAATTTTCATTTCCATACATTTTTTTTTTAAATTATGGTAATATTGGTCATAAGTAAGTGATGTTTATGCTAACAACCTTTGTTCCATTATTTTTTACCATGCGTCGTTGTGTAATAACTGATCGCATTTTTTTTGAAGTTTTGCACTTATAATCAAGAATTCAACGTTATCTCTTTGTATTCAGTGGCGAATGCATACTCTATTTTGCTTTTCTATACTTCATGTCATTGAGGAGGGTTTGTGTCTCCAGATAATCAACCTTGCTATAATAGGATATATTAGTGGAATGAGGATTAAATTCCAAGCATTGTGTGAATGTATCTTTTAGGAAACGTCTTCTACTACACGTCTTTTTTAAGAAATACATGCATTATCAATACAAAAAAGTGAACTATATATATATATTAAAAAATGAAGTATACATCGGAAAATTTATTTAATACATTGATCGAAACAAGGCTGCTGATTCCTGTCGGGAAACTGTAATTGACATACCCCACATGATAAAAAGTCGAGATTCTTAAATTTCCTTAAAAACTTTTTGTAATATTTTACAATTGTAAATGGCTATCCATTTGTTTTATGTGGTTTTCGCAACCAGTCTATTCTCATTAATTTGAATTATTTTCAATATTGAAAATATTAAATTTACTGATTAATATAAGGAATTACATTCAATATTCAACTGAGAGCATAGAAACTGAGATTGAATAAATAAGCGAATCCTCTGAAATAAGTAAATTCTTGCAAACACACGACCAATGTCATTTTATTGCATTCCAAAACCTTCGAAATAATATTTTCGATAGCAGTGCGTAAAAAATATCATACATCAGAGAGACTTACATATCCGTCTAAGGCGATAACACTCTGGCCGATTGATTGATTGATTGGATATTAAAGTCGCACTGTTCAGCTACACGAGGGCCTTTGGTGACGGACCACGTAATTTTGAACCATGGCCAAGTGACGTTGACGACGCCTGAGCTGGCACCCCAACACTCTGGCCGAACGAGTCGTTCATACACGCTGGTGGGTCTTACAAAATTCAAATTGCATTTTAGGTTTAGATTCAAAGTATAGTATCAATGAATTCAATATATTGTTATGTTATAGTGGGGTAGGGTGAGCACGATGAAAATTATTTTTTAATATTGGGTCGCAAAATTAGGAAGTTTGAGTAACACTGAAGTAAGTAAAATAAGTACTGAAAGTCGATGCAATTAAAGAAAGTTGAAATATGTAGATATAATGAATCCAAAGACCTTTATATGGCCGTTGGGATAATCATCCAACCAGGGAAACTCAACCCTCCTCCCGCATAAGTACTTTGACTTCTACTGTTGTGTCTATTATAAAACTGAAGTATTTGGAGAAAACCTTTCTTTACAAACGCACAATTATACTTCTATTAATTTCCAAAATTAAAGAAATATTTCAAAATTTGAAGAAACATTCTTTTAAATAAATCATATTCCAATCTATGTATCGGAATATACATTTTACTTCATATTTCGCTATTATTTAAATTTTCCAGCTTTCATTTTTATACCCATCGTATAACAAGATAAGCAAGATTTATAATGATAAATTACATTGGTTTTGAAACGACACCACAGGACGTTTTAAATGTTTTAGTTGAAAATTTCTCATAATTAACCTAGAACCACAAAAGGTCTGCTGTGTGATTACCATGGGAAAATTTAAAAGTCTCGAATAAGTTTTAATTTTCTTACAAAAGTGTGGGAAGGAGAATAAACTGAACAGGCTCTGGTGTCAAATTGACGCCAATGGACGTTCTAATATTAAAAAGATATTACTTGAGTCCACAACTTGACTAGTGACGACCTTAGAAAATTGGGTCCTAAGTTACGTTTAGTTTGTAAATATTATGATAATAGTAGTCTTTGGGAGGACGATGAGACCACATGAGAAGAGTAACTAAACGAATGCGATGATTTGGAGCGTTGTGGGAGGATTGAAAAAAA
>BMAV01027452.1:0-20136 GCA_019973955.1 Trichonephila inaurata madagascariensis | reverse complement strand
TTTATCTTTTTGTTTTAAATTTTTTTTTTCCCCTCTATCTTTGAAGTATTTTGAACATTTCAAGTTATTCTCTCTTAACACATTTTATGGTGGTCATAAATCTTGAACTGGTTTTATTAGATCTTAACTCGCCGAGAGCAATAGAGTTCTGGACGTTTCATCCAAGAAGTGTAACCCTTAATCCCCATTGTCCAGTTCACTAGAAACATCTTCGATATACCCTTTCAAATTCAGTGTTGTCCCCTTGCTCTAGTTATAAAATAATGTATGCTTAATATTACTTGCATGATTTAAATTAGAAAAAATGTCCTTCAAATTAATTAATTTTTATATAAAATTATTTTCTTAATATTGAAAATACAGTGGCTTCGGCATTCTTTTTTCTTGTTTTCCTTGCAGTTTTTCTTTCTTTCTTTTTTTTAATGGGTAAGATATATAAAATAAACACATATTAATTTTAAAAAAAGTGTGAATAATTACTTTTTTTTAAAAATATAGTGTTTATGAATTTAAAATTTTTTTTATGTGGTTTATAAAGTTCATTAAGAGATGAACCTCTATGTAACGAATTTTCCAAATAACGAACTTTTTTCCGGGATTTAGCGACTTCGTTATGTAGAGGTCCAACTGTATCTTTAAATATACTATACAAATTATAGTGCAAAAACATCACATTTTATTTTAAGGTTCAAATAAGACTTTTATCTCTAATGTAACATTTTTGAGGTACTACTATATTAATCATAAAAAAGTTTCCTAAATTAATTCTAAAATTATTTCAGTCAGTTATTATAAAGATCATTTAAAAAGGTCCGCATTCCCATTCATAATTATTCAAATATTTCACATCTTTTCTTTGATCAGTCACGGTATTTGTTATGAGAAAAATAGAACATAAAACTGCATTGTTATATAAATTGTTGCATTTGAAAAGACCAGTAACACATGCAGTGAAATATGTTTAACGCGAAAACGCTTAAGACGAAAGATCGGTTAACATGAAATAATACAATGCACGGTCCCGAAAAACTACTACATATCCACACAATTATGTGGCTTAAACTTTTCATTAATTTAGTAATTAATATATTTAATATTTTTAATTAAAACAATCAGATACTTCACTTTCTAATATAATTTTGTTTTGGTATTCTAGAACTTATTTATTCTTTCAGAATAAAGAATTAAGCATTTATGTAATTTTTAGGACAGTCCCCCAAGAAGATGAAATGGTGAAAGATTTTCAAAAAGTAGTTTTATAGGAAATCTAGTAAAAATTCTGGTAATAAAGTGCTAAGAGTCTAACATACTACGGTGCTCATTCCACACGGCACTCATTTTATTGGTCTTTTTTGACATTTTTAAAAATGATCTTTCAAAACCAACTGTTACTTTTTTCTTTAAGGGAGATATTTCATTTCTTAAGGGGGGAGTGTGGCATCCACATGTGAATATATTTTCCAAACTAGTACACTTTCTTGACAGCAAGGGTTCTTGGCAACAAAGAATTTTCAGAAATATAGACGGTTTTTTTATTTTTATGAAATCAGATTTTATTATTTGTACTGTTTCGTATAAACTTCAGACAATGTCATTTTTCAATTCCTACTATTAGCTCACAATCTCTATATATTTATTTATTTATTTATCTTGGTGGAATTTTCAATCGTTAATAAAATACATTTTAAAGCGCTCAATTGAGCTGAAATTTTATATACAGGATAATGACTATACAATAATATAATGATAATTAATAAAAATTAATTGATGAAAACTAATTATTTAAAGAATTACAAATACAACCACGATGGCATCATTTTTGGCGACTTGTGTCAAAACTTGAAAAGGTTTTTTTTCCCGCGTTTAAGATTCAGTTGAACTGTTTATATCCCGATGGTTTTGGATGACAATGGATATTATAATGATTTTTAAAAAAAATTAATTACCACTCGTATTGTGATTCTGTCATATGTTATAATATTTTTTTTAAAGTAATTTTATTTAATAAAAAGTAGCAAAAATAAAATTTTTTTTTGTTGACCCTAAGTGGGAATTGTTTTAAATTTTTTTTATATTACGTTAGAGATGTTGGAAAGGGAAAAAAGAGTTGTTGATGTAACATATTTGATACGTGAATAAAATTTTGTGATTCAAAAAAGAAATATTTTTTTGTATAGATATTTTATAAACATCTAAATAAAATTTTGAAACCAGCTAATTAAATAATTTAAAAAATTAGAAAGTATTTTGCTAAAAATTTTAAAAAATCATGTAACTTTATAAGATTAAAAATACATTACAAGTTTTCTGTTTATACATTTGTTAAAATATTTCATCTTTTTAAAAAGTTAATTTTAAAGGGAACCCCAAAAAAAAAAGAGGGTTTTTTTTTTTTAAAATTATACTAGTTATGTATTTTTATTGCATTAGTTCAAATTTGTTAAATTCAACTTTGGGTTTTTTTTAAACTGATTGAAGGGCTTTTATGTAGGGGTAGGCGTAAGTTATTCATTTTGAAAATTTTTACAAAAAAACTTTAGTGAACCCTTTATTCCCTTTTTAAATTGAATACCATAATCTTGCATATTTATTTAAAAACCAATTCTCTACGTATTAGTATCGTACATGACTTATTCAAAAAAATTCAATTTTTAAATTTAATAGTATTTTAAAAAAAAAAATCTGATAAATGTTTTGTCAAAAAAAAATCGATGATTTTTCCCCAAAAATTCTTAATATTTATCATAAGAATGGACTTTTAAAATTTAGAGTTTATAAAATTTTTTTTGGGGTCATTGGTGGCAATATAATTTCTGAATATCTGTGTACACTCCTCATAAAAAAAATTTTTTTAAAATTACTATTATTAAATTTTTCAAAAAACAAAACTATTTTAAATCTTCTTTCGTTTTATCCATTATGGTTTTCATTAAATTTTTAGTTTTTGGGTTTTTTTTATATTTTTTTATCGTAATGGTTTTTCTAATTTATAAAAATGATTCTTAAAGATATTATTTGTTCTATTTTTTAATATATTCGGGGAAACTCTTTCCATCTCAGTCTAATACTTTTAATTAAATTTTTTCTTGATGAAAAAATTACTTTATTCTTTGTATCTTGAGCCTCAAAAAAATACTGCATTAGCATAAATTTCCGGGGAACCCCTTTTCTAAAATTATAAATTCAACTTTTTGCAGCGGTCTTCTTTTGCTTTTTCAACGTGTTAGGTATGGCATATTCTGTGCCTGCTTGGTCGTCATAAATTTCTTGAGAATAAATATAACCCCCATTTAAGTTCCTAAAAAACATTTTTTTTTAAATTTTTGTAGCAAATGAAGTTAAAATCTTCCAGTGCAGAAACCTGTTACATACATTGCATTCTGAACTGTCAACTATTGGTTTTTTTTTTTAAAACTTTCACGGGGATTTCATTTTTTATTTTCGTTTTTAATATTGTTAAATATTGGTTTTTTAAAGTTAATCATATGGGATTTTGTTATGGTTTCTTATGATTGTAATAATTGCACTTATACACTAAAATTGAACTCATTTTGTGAAAGTTATGTTTTTTTCTCTGTTTTTTAAAAATTTAAATCTTTTAAATTTACTTTCATTGATTTTGTTTGGGCAAAAATTTCCCGTCAAAATATTTCATTTTTTGACATTGTTTTTTTACACTAAAATTTAAAATTCAATATATTTTTGTTTTTTTAAAAAATTCAAATGAAGTTAAGATAAAGAAAAAAACCCTGTTCACCTTCTTTGAGTTTGGCATTTAAGTCCCAAAAAGGGGTCGGGCAAAAATTTCAACCAACCAAACATCTTTCCAAAGAACTTGGGAAAAACGTGTTTTAAATAAAAAAGGGATCGAAAAATGGCGTTAACCCACCCCAACCAAGCTGCATTTTTTAAACCCGAGGTATATTCGCCCTATCAACCCTCCCCAACGAAGAAATTTTAAATGTTTGACAATGTGTTATGTTTTGAATTATTTTTTCACTTTTCCCCCTTTTTCAAAAAATTGGGGTTTTAGAACCATACAACTCCATAATTCATAAGTTCATCATTTTTTTAAAATACGTATTTTTTATATGTAGAAGTCCAATTTTTTTCGCTGATCGGTTTTTTTATTTCTAAAACTCATATTTTATCCCCGGGGTAACGCGCCCCTCAAATTTCGTCTTATTTTTGGTGTTAAGCCCTCGGATTTTAATTTTGGAAATTTTTAAAAATGGAAAAAAAAAAAATTACAAAAATAAAAAAAACTTAAAATTGTGTTCGTTTCTTGCATCTGCCTTAACATACTTTACGAAAGCAATCGTAAAAATAGATTTTTTAAAAAATTTCCCAAAAAGAATAAAAAAAAAAATTTGAATTTAAAAAAATTTTTAAAGGAATATACAAATTATTTAATTTCGAAATGTTATTTTGCAATTAAAACTGAACAAAAAGGGAATTTTGGTGATGCATTAAGTTATACAGATATATGAAAAGGGAAACGTTTCACGCTTAATTAATATTAAAATTTTAAACATTAACTTTAGAATCTCTTTTTTTTTCTATAACAAATTTTTAGTACTTTTCCCTTTTCTTTTAACTTCCTTTGGGACTTTTTTAATAGAAAATTCCTCCTCTTTTTTACTGAGGGGAACTTCATTGAATATGACGTAGACATTGTATGATTAGTCTCTAAATCTAATTATCTTTGAACTTAACCCTTTAAAGATACCCTTTTTGGTTGCCTTCGCCCAACTGGCTTTATTTTTTGTCATCGTTCAATCTTTCTTTTAAAGAAGCCTTCTGGGAATTTTTACAAGTTTTTGTTAAAAAAATCGTTTATATTTTTGCCCCTATTTTTGACTTATCGCAATGGAATTTTTCTGCGATTCTTTAAATAAAAAATTTTTTTTCCTTAGATTGTTTTGGATAATTAATTTATTATTTTTTAAAAACAAACTATATGATTGACCTAAGCTATATTTTCTAGTTTAAACAAAACAACATAAAGAGATAGTTTGGTCATATTGCCTGATACAAAAACGTTAGCTTTAAAATTAAAGATATGAGCATATAAAAAATATTTCTGAAAATACCCAAAATACTTTTTAAAACAGTAGAAATAACATACCGTTTAACTTTCCCCCGTTGGGTAAAAAGAAAAGTGCATTATATTTTCCCCAATGCCAATTTAAAAACATCATCGAATTTTTTTCATCTTCACCATTTCTTAAACCCGGGGGGCGGAATCTTTTGAATCGAAAGAGCGAAAAATTACAATTTACGAAATTTCAAAATTTTAAGACCACAAAATTTTTCTTCCAACAATAAATTGTATTAAAAAATAAAAATTTTTTATATATATATATAACTTATCTATTTATTTATAAGAAAAAAAAAATCTATTTTTTTTAAAAAATGTTTTCACAACAAATTTGATAATATATATAGCATTATTGGTAATTACTTTTTTTTTTAATAAAAAATTCAAACAATTAAACATTTATTTACAACCCCAATTTTGTATTTTTGAATAACAAACAATTGAGCAAACAAATTCAATGGAAATTTTTTTTAGAAAATTTGGATAAACTTGGCTCATAACTTTTTGAATTTTCCCAAACACGACCTAAATTTCATTGGTTGGTTGGTTTCTTTTTTTAATTATTCGGAAAAAGAACGTTTTTTGCAGGGGAATATGTCGACCCAAATAGTCAGCATTTTCAACTTTTTTCCCCTCACTGTGGCAATCGGGAAGACGCCGAAGGGCCCCAAATTTTGGGCCTCAACTCGCAGTATTTTTTTAAAAAAAGCTGCCAATTTTTTTTGGGCGTTAAGTACATAAAATTTCTGGACCCCCAAACTCCCCCAAAACCTTTTTTTCCAACTCTGTAAATTTTTTCAACTCTGAAAAAGTTTTTATTTTTTAAATCGATAAATTGGGTTTTCTATAGACCCAGTATCAATGCCAAATGATTCAATTTGGTTTCGTTACTGTTTGTGTTGAGGGATTTACTATTTGGGGGTTTTTGGGAGTTTAGGGTTGCCCCCAAATCTGTCAAAAAATTCATTTTTTAATTTTTTGATAACGTGTCAACAGTTGCACTGGTTTTATCGCGATATTGCTTTTATAAATTAAAAAATAAAGAAATTTCCCCGGTTCGGGAAAAATTTTCTGCAAAAGAAGGGTTTTTTTCTTTCGAAAACAAAAATTTTTTTCTACCAAAAACATAGGTTTGGTTTTCCCCTTTTATTTTGCACAGCGTTTTTAATTTCGCTTTATACCCCACCATAAAGAAAAATTTTTTGCAATCATTTGTGGTTTTCTAACCGGGTTGATTAATCCCTTTTTTTCATTGGGGAATGTATTTATTTCATTCAAAAAAACCAAACGTTTCCAAAACCTTTTACCTTTTTGTGAAAATTGGGAAAAATAAGTCTAAAGGAAAAAAGGAATTCTTTTTAAAATAAAAGGGCCAGTGCTTTTGATAAGATGCTGTTAACAATCGGGATTAAAATTTATGCCCCAATTTATTTTTGGGGAAATTTTTCCAAAAACCTTGATGAATTATGCAATAAAAACGTAAGAATTTCAAAGTTTTTTTTGCTCTGAGGAATCGTTCCCCCTTCTTTTTTTCCTGTCATAACTTTGGCTCCATCAGTTGCTATTGAAACTATTTTTTTTTAAATCGTCTTTTAGTCTTCAAAGGGATTTTTGCATGTAAATTTTTCCCTTTCCTTCTCCCCCGGTTTGTTCCCGGGGGGGGTAAAACCAAAATTCTTCTTTTTGGGAAAAAAGTACAAAAGGGGGCTGAAGATACGAACGGGCCCAAACCGTTAATCGATTCAGAACGATTTTTTAAAAGGGTTTTTATTTCATAAAAAAAATAATATTTGCGTAAAGGAATTAAAAGCCGCATGTGGCTCCCGACCCCCGGGTTTCCGACCTCTGTTTACACCGATAAATAAACAAAAACCCTTCCCTTCCACCCTTGAATATTTGGGGTGTATTACCTGTTTTTTAATGATTTTATGTCAGATTAGTTCTCTGTTAGATTTATTTTCTCATTCCATGCTTTAATTTTATTCACTCTCATTCATTATTTTTAGACTAGTATCACGCATTTGGCATCTTTTTGTAAATGTTTTTTTCACTTTCTAAGGCCTTTTTCTCTCACCTTAGGGTTTTAGTTCTAGAAGTATACCGTTGTTCAATAGCTTGGTACAGTACTTTGAATAAATGACTTCAAAAGAGATGAAAGCATTACACAAGTAAACACATTTCAGGTTTCTTCTTAAGAAAGAGTGTGAATTACCGAAAAGAATTAGTGAATTACCGAAAGTGTGGATGTACCGAAAAGAAAGTGCAGGTGTGCGTTATTACGCCGGTGAGCGTTTTACGCTGGAATATATGATAGGTAATTTTGGCATAAATTTTAATGTATAATAATTTGAAATATCATTTTATTTTTAAGGAGACTGAAATAATTCTTCCGTATTGAGTGAAAAACTTCTTCATTGATTTTAAATTAAATGAGTAATACATATCTCAGCTGAAATCAAATTAATTTGTTTTATATATTTTAATAAAAAAATTATTTAAAAAGATTCTTTTTGAAAAAATTTGATTTTAAACATAAATTTTCATAAAATTATGCTTTTTGAAATGATGTAATATTGTTCACAAAACATTAAATGCATCTTGTTTTTCTTTAAGAGAACTATTTTCTAATATATATATGTGTGTTTTTTGTATTGTATACTTTGAAGAGAAAATTGAAGTGTAATATTCTTTCCCCCCTATTTTAAAGCCATTTTCTTTCTTCGAGTATATGTATTTTTGAAATTCGTATTGTATAGAAGTTAAAGAGTCTCGTGAAACTTCTGGAGTAAAAATATTTTAAGAATTCCTGTCTCGTCCAAAAATTTTCTTGTTTTAAAAGCATAACATTAAGGAAAAGGAGACATTTCTGTGAGTAAAGGGGGAAAAAATATCAAAAAATTGGCATCAGCGTTGTTGAAAATGTAATACAAAAAAAAAAAGACGAAAAGAAGAATGCGTTTTATGCCACAACAAAAACTGAGACGAGAGAAAAAAACATATTTGGAAATATCTTTCGATTTCATGTCCCATGAGATAAAAAAAAATAAGACAAAAATTGAGTATTACTATTTGGCTTTCAAATAGGACATGTTTTTGAAATGGTTAGCTCATTTAGTCGTTGCTTGCTGGTGGACGGGAACTGATTTTAAACAAGGGTATTCTGAAGAAATATACTTGCAAAAGTTTTGCAGAAACAAAAACTTAGTAATAAATATCGAAAATTGATCCCTAAATGAATAATTTTTCTCAATAAAATAATTGCATTTTTTCCATATGTGACACAAGCCTATTTTATAATATTTTTTGTAAAATCTAATAGCAAAATAAAAGTTATTTACTTTTTGCACTTGTAAAACTTCTGTTTGTTTTATTTACCATATAAATATGTAAGGTGCAAAATTTCTTTCAAATCTTGGCGTTATTGGCGACAACGAACAATATACACATAAAAAATATAAATATCAGTTCTCATTGACTTTTCATCCATTTTTGATGTATTAGGAAAAAGGTGTTACAGATTAGAAAAGACCATGACTTGTTTTGAAAAGGATGGGGTAAAAGGCCACTAGCGGGAATATTCCGTTTGGCGTTGGTTGTATCCTTTTTGGCGACTTTATTGCCTACGCCGGCGAAACGAAAAAGTATCTTAGTTTTTAAATAGTATATTTTTGGAATTGTGGATAGAAGTAAAAAAAAAGTTATTCTTGAAATGCTTACGAATTTTGTTAAGAATAACACCAATTTCAAATTTGAGAATTGTGTTGGTGAAGATTTAAACAATAATGAATTTACCTTGTGATTTTACAGCGATTGTAATGTAGAAATCTTATAAATGCATAAAATTTTAAAAAAGTTTCTAAGAAAAAGCTCTTATTTTCAGTTCTACGAGAAAGTTTAGAGCGTAGCGAAAAAGAAATCATAGTTTAAAACTTAAAAAAAAAACACGCTTTTATAGTGAATCGAACTAAAAAAATATATTTTAGTATAAAAATAAAATGATTAACGAGAAAGTTAATGTCATTGAGGTGAAAGTGCGGGGTGCTGCTTTGTAAAAATCTTTACAATTTCTTACTAGTTCTATTCCAAAATACTGAGTTAGTGTAAAAATGTAGTACAAAGCACCCCACGCTTTTACCACAATGCCATTAATTTTCCCGTTAATCATTTTATTCTTATATTAAAAATTATGTTTTTACTTTTTAGTTAGATTAATCATAAAAGCGTGTTTTTTAAATTTTTTAAAACTATAATTAATTTTTCATACTTTAGTTTGATATACAATAAAAGCGTGTTTTTTTTTAGTTTTTTGAACCATTATTTATTCATGGTTGAATTTATCTTTGAGTTTGATATTTGGAGCCGGAATTACGTGGCTGCTGGAATTAGTCTTGCTCTTCAATGGATATTAATTAACGGGTCTGAAGGGAATTTATTCTCTTTTACGGGGCCTTGGATGAGTCCTGTAACTTTATATTTTAAAGATTCCGTCTCTATAGATACAGGTCAAACTAATAAAAGTTTGTTAAGAAGAAATATTAAATGTCTATCATATTATCACTTTTTAACGTATTGCTATAATGTTAATTATTATCATCAATTCTAAATGTACTGCTTTATAAAAATAAAAAAAATAAAAAAAACATATTTAGCTGTTAGAACATAAATTTTTTTTTCACATGCATGAGTCTTTTTTATTTCAATTTTCAGAAAAACTAGACAATTATTTATATTATGGTAAGAAATTGCTGATTCACCCACCTTCCCCTTTCTTACATAAACAACAATTTTTTTTGTTTTATTTGTATTAACCACAAACAAGTGAATCTTATAAAAGCGTGCTAAAAAAATGAAAAAGAAAAGAATTACTACTTAACAGCATTTTTAATTTTGAACTCAGAAGCCAAGAAAAGTTTGTATATATCAGAAATGATTCTCTATGGTAAACTGAAAAAGTCCTTCACTGGTGAAATTAAAAAAAATCAATTTCAAAAGCATAAGTAAAAAGAGTAAAAATCTCACAATAAGTAAAAAAGTGTAAAAAATTTTCTTCTTCTTCTTCTTCAAAAAAAAATTGTTTCTGTGAAGAGAATACAAACAGAAAAGTATTTTTACTTTAGAAATGAAATGAAAGATATTTATATGCACGGGACACAAAATACAGATTTATATAAATCTTACAAAAAACGTAAATTTTGATAAAAATTTTCTGTAACAATATGTTTGAGAAAATTAAAGTAATAAAATCAGTCTAAAACTACATTAATAAATTTAAATAAAAACAGGTACATGAGTTAATTTAAACAGTACAAGAATAAAGTTAAAAAAAAATAAATGTTTGAGAATGATCTGAAGAATATTTGAGTTTTTAAGAAGCAAAAGGAATTCCTTCGAAGAGATTGAAAATTCTTTTCTTAATTATAATATGCAGTTAACCAGATGGATCCGAGATTTCAATCTTATACCAATTAAGCAAACGAAAAAGTCTTTTATTGTATTGGTTAAAAAGATAAATTAAAAAAAAAATACTTCTAAAAGACTTTAACTAATCTGCAATTCTTTTAATGTATTAAAAATATGATGAATATTTATTCATTTTATTCTATCATTTATACGCATCGTTAAAAAAATAGAATAGTTTAACAGAATAACTATTAAATCAATTTTTACTGAATTTAGATAGAAATCAAAAACAACATTTTTTTTAATTAACGACGCTCGAAGTATTTATAAAAATTAAAAACTCTTTACTAATTTTGTTATGATTATTTAAAACTTTTTAGCTGTAGAAACAGCAGAGCTGTATTAACAAAACAAATGCTTTCTCGAAAAAAAAAAATGAAAATCAAAGAGAAATAAAACGAAAGGGATTAAGAAATTTGAATTTGTACAGATATAAATTTCAGAAAAATAAGAAAAATATTGCATTTAAAAATATTAACAAGAGAAATATTATGATTAGTCAATATTACCAAGAAGATATGTTTTATTTAAAGGTATATCTTTTACACATTTCAAAGGGAAACAAACCCCAGCAAATTGATTATTTAATTAATTGTATTATTTATTACTTTATATCATTACATGAAAAATTAATCGCAGTAATACCTCGACTTATGTGAATCCGGAGTTACGCCATTCTAAAATCTCGTCGATTGTTTGAGCGCTACACAACTCAATTACTCACTCCCAGATTCCTGTTTAGTGATTGAAGAAACTGCTGATCTTGTCAGGCAAATAAATTCAGAAGTGGATGGTGATGAAGTACCAGAGCTACTGGATTCTTACAAGTAGGAGCTAACAATTGATGAGCTCATGGAAATGCACGAGCAAGAGCGAGAGCAAGACATTACAAGACATTTTAGGCCCAATCAATGCAAGGACAGAATGATGGTTGGTAATTGGACATAAGGCCTCAGTTTAATTGAAAAAGGGCTACCAGTTTTAGAAAATATAGACTAACAAAGAAATTGTATTAAAAAAGACCCAAGAAACAAAAAAAAAAAAAAAACGAGTCTTACAGTAGTCGCATATGATGTGTAACATCTGACATGTTATCGTGGTAAATACGCAATATTTTTTTTCCTGAAAAAAATATGAAAAAAAATCGCTCTCGCGGGTATGATTGGAAATAATTTTCTATCGAATAATTATATCTTTAATGAAAATTGTTGTTTAATTAATAAAAGAAGTAATGTAATACTTTATCAAAAATAATTATTCTTGTTCAATTTGGGGAAGAGCGGAGACAATAGACTTATGATAACTAAAATATGACACGTGTACTTGTGATTTCAAAGTATTTAAAAACCGTTGAAAAACAGCGCCAATAACAGTACCACTGATAGCAGTCGAAACATACTAATTTGTGTTCATTTCGAGCTTGAGTTCATCATTCATAAAAGCTATGAGTGGCTCAGCTTTTGGCAAACTGAAGTTAAAGTTAAAATCACCACTCAAAATCAGGGGAAGCGAGTGATAATTTTTTTAAAACCGCAGAACCACCTTCGTTATATGGTAAAAGTACAAAATGCAGGAAATCTTTAATTTTTTTTAACCGTTTGATTCGAAGAAATATGCGAGGGCAGCGAAAAGACACAGCCACGCACTCTCATTGGTCAAATCAAGTAGCATGCGCTTACGTCACATCCTGTTACACACATCCGTCCCTTTTCACGAAATCACTCCCAACTAATTTCCATCAACCGAAAGGAAAGATGTTACACATCAAAAAATTATCAGCATATTACGAGGAAATTTTGTGAAAGAAAAAAGAAAGATCTTTGAGCCGGCCGATTACTTGATAGATTTTATGAAACCTTCTACACCAGGGGTACTCAACCTTTTTTTCTGCTGGGCCGCATACATATGTTAGTTATTTCACGCGGGCCACAACATGAGGATAAATGGGGAATAGGAGAGAAATGCTTTAAAAGCAAGATAACATTGGAAATTTAAAATGTGGAAAATTGATCCAAATATTACAACTCCCGTTTGGCTTTTTTTAATTATTATTTTTTATATTTTTTATTTTTGTCACTAACACTAAATTAGAAGCATTTAAGAAACACTCCTTCACAGTTTTTGCATCAGTAAACGGTTTGATTACGAATAATATAACAAACTTCATCGGATTTCTTTGTTACCGCAGTGATATTACCACTGACAAAACACTTAGTTGCTATTGCAAGGATTATTCAAGAAAGCCTATTTATCATCTTTTTAAAGAGATCTTTGAGGAAAAGTGTCATTGGACATTGAATGATTCCTTTTTTTTATTGTTATTTTTTTAAATACAGCGCTTTCGTGACAAATCAAACAATTACTGATCCATGTTTGTTTTTCACTACAAAACAGTCAACCTCCCAATCGTCTTGAAACGATATATTTTCTACAAATATTTTTCTCTTGCAAGATATGAAAGATAGTTAAAAATTAGTTCCACCCATAAAATTGTCGCTATTCCACTGTTGTCTATTATCACTAATCGTAACCGTTCCAAATAGAAAACGAATATCAATTCGTACCCGTACGGCACCAACAGCAAAAAGCAAAATTGATGTTTGATTTTTTTACAAAGAGTTTCCCTCCAAATTTTTAATACAGTGTTCTTAAATAAGTGAATTTCTCAGAGCAATGGGCCATGACCTGGCCACATAAAAAGGTTCGGTGGGCCGCAGTTTGAGTATCGCTGTTCTACACCAAAATAACTTCGGTTTGCGAATTTGTGTTTTTGTAACTATTTTTTTTCTAAATTATTGTTTTCTTTCATTTCCAACCTCAAATAAAAATAATTTATATGTATTTATATGCGAAATTATACTTCGACTTACGCAAATTCGATTTACGCTGTTATCAATCATTTTCACCTATCGCATAACTTCCAGGTATTACTGTAACAACTTTTGTTGATTTATACACCGGGTGTCCTATAAGTCCGTAAATACTTTAAAACTGCAAATGAATTTAAATAATTGATGTACTTCATTACGGTTTGCAGAAAATTTTCGTGAAGAGAGATTTTTTTTGGGTTAAGAAAGAAAAGTTAGTTACATTTTCCTATTACAGATGGCGCTATGCAGAAATAAGTACCAGATATCTATGAAAACTATTTATTTGAAGGCAGCACATGTTTTCAGTCATTCCACAATGGTAGCGTACTTGTTCTATGTGTCCTCCATAACTACAAATTACTGTTTGCAAGCGAGTGATATACCGTTCACTACATCATGTCACACTTCTGATTAGATGCAGGGAAATTCATGGCGAATAAATCCTTCAACTCCATCAAAGAAGATGGGATATTATGATTAACTCAGGACTTAACATAACCCCAAAGCTAAAAATCAACTGGTGTGAAGTCCGGTGAGATTGGTGGACATTCATGCATAAAGTGACGGCTGAGTACTCGTTCGTCAGAGAACGTTTTTTCAGGAATTGCTTCACTTCGATTGTAATATGAGAAGGTGCACCATCTTGCGTTGATATCACCTTGTCAAGGATATAATGTTCCTACAAGAACGGTATCACTTATCTTGTAGCATTTCTAGGTAACGTTTTCCATTGAATGAATATGCCTTCCAGCCTAATCTTGCACAAGGCTCTTCAAAGAAAAAGAGACCCACAATAATTTCCGGCATTTTATAAGACTGTAATTTGTATATTTTCTGAGATTTGCTTGAGTACCGCGCCATCTATCGTAGGACAATGTAACTAATTTATTTTCTCAAAAAAAAAAAAAAAAACAAAAACAAAAAAAACACTTTTTTCACGTATTCAAATACATCAATTTTTAAAAATTTTATGCATTTTTAATGTATTTACGGACTTATGGGATATCCGGTAAGTAGGGTTGGATTTGTTTGTTGTTGCATATTCTGTAGTTATCAAGTGGAACTATCTACACAGGGATGGAGAACCATTGGCACGCGACAGAATATTTTGAACACGCCAGTGATCAAAGTGCTTTGCATTTTATTTCAAAATAACAAAGTTCACTGTGAAGTATTACGAACAAACGCAAGTGATCGGTCGCGGTGCGGCGGGGATCACACTCGGTTGTTATTGTCTTGCCTTACGTGGTGGATTGCAATTGCTTATGATGCAAAGTTTGTCTACGCATAAAATAGTCAATTTCATTGACACAACTGTATTTTAAAGTTTATATGTGTTATATTTACGATTTTTAAGTGTTATTTAACATGGCTAGTTCAGTACAAGAATAAAAAGGGCAAGTAAAAGATAATTTCAAATATGGTGAATCTAGAAATATGGTATTATTAGTAAAGGCGACAAAGCGGTGTGTGTTTAATGATCTGGAATAGTTGTATGCAGAACATAGCCTGTAAAAAAGCATCTGAAACAAATCGCAAATTCTCTTGTCAAAAAGACGAACCACAGCAAAAATAATTAATTTCTTAAACACCGATTGGCAGATGACTCCAATTGAGCATGCATTCTACTAAAAGCAACATCTTACACAATCCTAATATGTTATTTGTCATCCAATCTGCAACAACAGTACTCACATTAGTGTTATTTTAATTCGAATTACACGTATAATTAAAACATTTACAACTATACAGTGCAAAAAATATTTTATCGTTGTAAATAAAGAATTTTGTGTTCATAGTATTTAGTTTTATTGTATATTTTCCCAATAACCGAAAATCAAAATTATTTGATTGCACATCTATACTTCTGCAACACTTCTTTAGAAAAAATGGCTCGTTGATCCAAAAAGATTCGCCACCCCTGATCTACACGGATGCAGTAGCCTGCTACTAATTCTTGAAAAGGCATTGCGCGGAAAAATGCAAAGATAGACGCGTGAAAGAAGTTTCTCTTTCGTGTCCACTGTATTTCCATCTATTATATTTAATAAATCACCGTATTATATCATTAGATGGTTGTAGTGATCTTTTTATACCTTGGGATTGAACTGTTCTCTTGAATACAAAAAAATATCCTTTCACAAGAAAAAAATTAGACGCATAATTTTTGTTGTAGTTTTAATGGATGTTAGAGGTGATGTGTGTGAAATGATGTTGAAGATGGAAGATGCTTTCAGATTAATGTAATGCCGAATCTAAGAAATTAGATGTTATACCTTCTATTCTGGACTGCTCCCACCACAGGTAGGTAAAATGCAAATTCATTTTTATTTTTCATTTTGGTTTTCAAATTGCTATATTGAGCAGCTTTAACTTTAATTGGGATAGAGAAGTTTTGATTAGTTGTTTTGAAAAGTTAGATGTTTTGAGAAGTTTGATTCCATATTTCATTTTGAAATGATTATTTGTGTGTTTTGTGATGTTCCCTAGGGAATACTAAAACAGTTTACATTCCATTAATTTCCAATTCATTGGAATGTGGCACACTTTATCCAGGACTGTGTTTCGTGAAAGATAATAAGAAATTTCTCAATGTTTCATAGTGAATTTGGAATTAAAAAAACATAAAGAAAAATCTTAGCTGATTTCTCATTGTCTGATTTTTTTTCCGTCGGAAATGTGTTATACATATATAAGTAGAAATGAAAGAGCAAAATTTATATGTTAATACATTTAAAATAATAAACAGTATTTATATATATGCCGAAATCTTATTTTTTATGCTCACCTTCTTTTTATTTTTAAAGTTATTCCTTTTTACAGTCGACGTTTAAGGTCCGACTACGTTCGGAACCGTGATTTTAAGAAGGCGCATAAATGACTAATTTTCATGATATTTAGTATCACTTAGATTAGAATACATGTACAAAATTGTTTTAAGGACATTTTGACAAAAAAAAATTTTTGAAATACAATATTTCGGCAAAAAATTAACTTAGAATAAACTTTTTTCAAAATGTTCTCCTTTTGTAAAAAATACTTCTACTATAACAATATTTTGCCTATATATATTGCTCAGATCTCTGTACAAAGACTCAATTATGATTTTTGAAAAATTCACATTATTTTCAGAGTTACAACCATTTGAAATAATTATCGGCGTTTTTTTCTTAAAATTACTCCCCTCTGTAGAGTCGTAAAACATGGATAAACCCATTTCTAAGTTATGTATTTCAAAAAATCGAGTTGCGCCTCTTCACATAGGTCTGAGCTATATACAGGCAAAATATTATTATAGTAGAAGCATTTTTCACAAAAAAAGAACATTTTGAAAAAAAGTTTATTCTAAGTTAATTTTTTGCCGAAATATTATATTTAACTAATTTTTTTTGTCAAAATGTCCTTAAAATTATTTTATGCATGTATTCTAATCTAAGTGACACTAAATATCATGAAAATTATCCATTTATGCGCATTTTAAAATCACGGTTCCGAACGTATACCTTAATAATAATAAAAATATCTCTTTTGTGAAAAAAAAAATGACTTTTATTTTTAACACTTGAAACATTTTGACAAACTGAAAAAACCCAAGAAAAAATAGAAATTCAAAGATCTCTTACTTCACAACTTGTGTGTGTGTATCCTTATTTCTTTAAACTTACAATTTACATTTAACATTTTAAAAGAAAAAACCCCACAACTCACCTCCGCTGTCAAGAAACGCCATTGCAGGTGACATAAGACGCAATGTGATTAGAGACTCAAATATAATTATCTTTGAACTTAATCCGTTAAGACATCCGCTTCTTTCCCTCCTCAAAACTGCATCACTCTTTGAGATCGTTCAATCTCTCGCTTCAGACGATGCGTCTGAGAAGCTTATTTACAAGATTTCGCTTAAGATAGGGGTTGTGCTTCAATTTTTTATTTCGTGTCAAAATGTTTTGAAGTGTTTTTCAGCTTATAAAATGGTGTTTTATTTTATTCTGCTTTGGAGTGCTGGCAAACAAAAATAATTTGAAATGAGTACGTTTTGAGATGCAATAAAGAAAGTGTACTTGCAATAATTAAGTTCAAGATTATGGCAAGCGAAGGTATTATAAGCAGTAAGACGGTAACCAAGGGAGAAAAAGTCAATAGCATTAAAACAAGAAATATATATATAAAAAAAATTAAGTTAATTCTAACTTAGGTTCTCAAAGAGAAATTTATTTTTGTTACTTTTTATTATAAATAACTACAATTAATATAAATATGTAAATACATATGACTGAATCACAATATTAAGTGTCAAAATAGGAAGCGATTTTCCTTCCAATTTCCCATTTATATATGATGTTGTGGACTATTATCTTTGTTTGTTATAGTTCATTAATTCATTAAATTTAATTATTAAAATAAAATATAGTACAGTAAAAGAGTCACATTCACAAAAATTAGGCCACCCCAGGAGAGATTCGACCTCACGACCATTTGATTAGGTGTCCAACACGCTATCCATTGCGCTACAGAGACACAACGAGCGGCTGTCCTTTTTATATGATGTTGAACTACTATATTTTGTTTGTTACTCTTTCTTCATTAACTACATTTAATTAATGAATTAATATTTGAAAAAACTGTATTAACATCAAGTGTCATCCACTACAAGTTTAAAAAATGTTTTTGAACTTGAATAAAAAGTACTTTATTAACGATTGGAAATTTGAACAATATATATATATATATATATATATATGTCAGCATTAACTTTCAAGTACATATAATAAAATACTAGATACTTCACACAGCTGGCGTAAGTGGTAAAACACTTAGATTTCACTGTAGCGTTCTTTTTTCTCTCTGCCTCTTAGCTTCATATGATGTCGAGAATTCATTGAATAAAGTTCCTTTTAAAATTAAGTCTGATTCTGGCCTCAAGCATGTTATATATATATATATATATATATATATATATATATATATATATATATATATATATATATATATATATATATATATATATATATATATATATATATATATATATGTATATATATACACATATATATATATATATATGTATATATATATGTATTTTGTATATATATATATATATATATATATATATATATATATGAGCTTATTCTCTATAAACAAGAGATAACATTCAACAATTACATTCGAAGAACATATAGACAGTAGAAAAATCACACAATGAAGGACACACACATATGAGTAACCGAGATTATAAATTATAAAATGGATGCTGCAGTATTGTAAACATTGCTGACTTAGGACAGCTACTAATTTACATAAAAGTGGAGTTGAACATGTTTTTGAGCCAAAACCTTCCCCTTTATGTAAATAACTGAGCAAAAACCTATTGAAAGTAATGGATAGTAATATCTAAATCCATTACAAGATAGAGGTAACTTATCTAAAAATTGCTCTTAAAAATGCAAAGCCCGCGCTAAATTTGAGTGCAATAAATAAGTTATTGCCAAATTCTGGACCCTAATGCAGATTTAAATCACGTGAATGGCTGAAATGTAGCACTTAACAAAAGTATAAAAATAATGGAAATAAAAATTAATCAGAATTGCAAGTTATAGCTTAACTTTAATAACACTAGAGTAAATATGAATAAAATAATAATAAGTAGTTTTATCTAATATTAGAATATGGAGATACCTATAACTATGAAATATTTAAGTTTATAGTAACAAACTATTATCAATCTCAGAATTTTTAATTCTTACTATTTTGAATAGCTTTATTCATATAACTATTAATAAAATTAATTGGGTATATATGATTTAAGCAATATTTAGTAAAATGTTGGTAGTTATTTATTATTTCTGATTTTTTTGACACTAGAAATTTATTACGTTGTATATAATTAATAACAATATTTCTGAATATAGAAACATGTGCATTATCTTTTAATTTGATAGATATGTATATATACAGTGGGCCACAAAAGTGTTCGTACACTTGCAATTTCTTATAAAATTTAATGTTTTCGACTAATAAAAATTAATATATTGTAATTGTAATTTTTTTATGATATCTGTAACTTATTCTTAATGGAATGACATAATTAATTTTTTAAAATAGTGTAACTATTTTTTTTAAAATTTAATAATCAAAAAGCTACTAAAAATTTACGCCACAAAAGTCTTCGTACCTTAACAAAATTCAACTTAGCTTTAAATATTGTACTTCTTTTTTTAATTTAGTACTTAGTAGAATAAGTTTTAGTATCTACAACCACTATTAAGTATTTTTTGGGATAGATTTAATCAGTTTTTTTAATTTCTGCATAATTTTTCCCACCATTCTTCTGGGATTATGGTTTTACTTTCCCATTTTGTGTTTATTTGTCATGTTTTCTTTTTTACATCAAAATTCTCACCAGATTGTTCTACTGGGCTAAATAAAGTGATTGAGGAGTGTTTTCATAATTTGGGGACAGTTATAGAACACCAATGGCGTATATTGAAGCCCTGCCTTAGCATCCCTTACCCTGTTAGAAAATGAAGTCGTCTCAATTCAAATTTCGCGCGGATAATTTAAAATTTTTCTTTAAAATATTTAAATAGAGCTCATGATTAAAAATACCATAAAAAAAAATCATTTCCTAATTCGGGGGGCCCAAATTTTCACCCCCCCCTGAACTTCACATCAATGCTGAAGCATAGATGTGGAGGGGTTTTTTCT
>BMAV01027451.1:49714-96208 GCA_019973955.1 Trichonephila inaurata madagascariensis | reverse complement strand
GATACTATGTCAAAAATTTGTATGATCACAGGGTAGGCCCACCTAAGTTGGCGGTAAGAAGTTCGGGTGGAATCAGTATGGACAAATACTTGAGTAAATTGCAAGATCGCGGAAAATGAAAGGTTTCTGCTTTGTATGATGAGATGGAAGAACATGACGTTGGTCAGCGAAAGAACTACGAAGCTGCTGCACAAAACTGAATGGAGATGCAAGTTTCGAGTCATGTAGGTAATCACCTGGTAAACGTAAATTTTCTCCAAAGACCAATTCAGCTGATGTAGCTTTCAGATCTTCATGAATTGTGGTGCGTAGTCCAAGGAGTACGGTAGGTAAGGATTGGTACCAAGTCGCATCGCTATGGCACATAATGGTGGCTTTTAACATGTTATGCCATCTTTCCACCAAACCGTTAGCATGAAGATGATAGGCTGCTATGCGCTTGAGGTTGAAGCCTAATAATTCGGAGAGGTCATGGAACAATTCTGATTCAATATGGAATGATAATAAGTGTTGCCAAATACTTATTGTCTACCAACTTAACACTTAAACACACCAAACAACAAAGAAATTAAGAATTAAATTTGTTCTCTTCAGTTCAAACAGTCACAAAGTAAACAACATTTAAAAATTTAGCTACAAGAGAGTAGATTTTTGATACTTTCTGAGAGAATTTGAGTGAGAAGAAGAATTCGATAGATTACCAACTTTGCTGTGATAATAATAGAGGTTTTCTGTGTGAGATTTTGAGTAATATTATACAATATAAATTTCGCCAAAGGAACAATGTGTAAACTACCTATTGCTTGCTGAGACGCTGTAAGAATCGGTTAGCCGCCACATACTGTTACTCTTTTATAATTTTATTTTTTAACTTAATATACTTAATTCATAATTATTTTAGTAAAAATAATTTTATATAGCTTTGTTACAATTCGGCCTGTAATTATATAGCTTTCACTCTGTTTTTAAATCATTAAATCTGTCAATAACTCGTTAATATCTAACTCCACTGACCGGTGGTATTAGCAACAACAACAATAACTCGTTAATTGTTCATTGATTCATCGTAATCTAAGCATTTTCGAATGCCTCTTTATGTAAGTTGCCTTTTCTTATGAAGAATTTAGAACTTCCATCCATTTTTAATATTAATTCTTTTAGTATTATAAGCAGAAAGAAGATGTTGGTTAGTCTTTAAAACTAGTTAGACCCCATTTCTGTATGAATTTAAAACTGTCCTAAGTCAGCATTGATTATAATACTTCAGCATTCATTTTTTGAGTTGCAAAAATCTCTATGATACTTTTTTTGTCTTTAATATTTAATATTAAATCAAAAGTCAAGTCATTACAGTCTCTTTAGTAATTTATAAAAAACTTATATATATATATATATATATATATATATATATTATATATATATATATACGATCTATAGTTAAATTTTCCAATTTTCATGGCTACCATCAATATAAAATATAAATCTTATTACCCATACTAATTTTATATAATTGATTCCAAAGACTATAGTTAATTCCAGAAGTTGTCTGCCAAGATTTATTTTTCTGGGTAGAGGTTTTTAAGCAAATACTGTTTTAATTTGCAGATTATTATAATATCAAATTTGTAGATTATATGATAATATTTTTAAAGGATAATAAGATCACTAATAGAAAGATGAATACTAAAATTTAAATCAAATAATTCTATACTTGTTATGTCTTAAAGATATTTAGTATTAGTTAAAAACAGATGAAAAATTAAATATCGGTATTACTGATAATTTTTGATCCTAATATTTTATAGATTTTAGAATAGAATGCTATACATACCAGCTGTTACACGATTCTAGATTAACCGTATTAAAATGATATTTCGATCATCTTTTGCTTCCTACGTTTGCATTTCCTTGATTTCCCTCTGTTTTTTCAGCACGTACATGAGAATAACTTTATCTTTTAAAATCATTTAAAAAATATACATCACAATATTTCATCATATTCTGAATCAAGCTTTTTTTAGGTATTAAAATTTCAGACTCTCTGTTCAACAAAAAGTAACTAAATATGGCGTTAATAAAACCCGTTCATTCTTAATGGTTCGTTAATTAAATCAAAACCAAAACTATTCTTGTAATTCTGGATATCAGCTAGCGAATCACATGATCAAAATACATGCGTAAATCCGCCGGAAGGAAAGGGATACAAATAAGATTGATTAATTTCATAATAATTCTCCTTTCTGCGGTTTTTGCAATCCATTCATTTTATGTCATGTGGCATCAAATTAACCATTTTCAGTTTTTATCTCATTTTACTAATACAGATGACGCAAGCATTATTTAACCTATTGATGCAAGCTTAAAAGCGAATTCAGAGAAATCTGAAGATCTATAATACAAAAAGATGTTTTAAAATGTAAAATTCAATTTTTTGTTTTCGATTATGAGCCTTAATTTCGATTCAAGAAAACAATAATAAGTCAGTCAAAATAAGAAATCGCAATCATTAGTATTTTAGGTATTAAAAGGTGATGAATAATTTAAAATTCACTAAATTTTTGTAGCAAAAACAATTTATCATATAAATTATTTGGAACTCCTTTAGAACAAAATTATGAAACTCTTGGTGAATGCAGTGAAAAGGGTATATTAATAGTAGTAAAAAAATTATTCTTAGTTATTGATTTTATAAAAATTGTAATTACTTAGGAGATATAAAGAAGTCTTTTCAACCGTAAGACGTACGGTACAACATTTGAAATTAAAAACATTTTCTCATAACGAAATATTTTTAAAGCATTATAATTTTAGTTATTTGCAACTCAACTCTGATTCCGTAAATTCAAACTCTGGGTCTTAATTTTATGTCTTGGGAATTAATTATTAATACTTGTTCTATAGAAATCGAATCTAAACAGACAATTTAAAGAAGCGTCACTTGTTTTTTAATTTCTCCGAAAAAATATGTATTCCTATTTTAGCTCATTGCAATAGAAAAATGATTTTAAAAAGTTTGCTTTTTAAATAATACAATAGAAGAGTTTACTTATACATGTGGAACAAATGAACAGTAATGGATATTTTGAAATCTAATAGGGAAACAATAATTCATCAATATGTGAAGAATTAATGCAACGTGAACGGGGATGATACAGTAAGAAAACAAATATATATATATTTCGTCTTGTGTCTTATTTGATTAAAATTAAGTATATTAAAATAATTACCTCTCAATTTTAACTGAAACCGGAAGAGGAAATCTAGTTATGTGACAAAATGAACGCCGGAAATTCAAGTTTTAATTAATTTATTGTTAAAAATGAGTCTTCAAAAAATATCTCAATGCAGAAAGCAATTTTTCTCTTTTCAATTTTTAATTGAATGTACTTTAATACATATTTTCGTTCACTGAAGCAAAAATCTGCATTTTCAATCACTTTTAAAATAAGATTCTTTTATTCAGGCATCACACGTCCCAAAAAAAAAACAACAAATTTTAAAGTGAAAAATTAATGATTTCATTTAAACTGATGCTCATTTATTTGTATGAGACACACTACTCTCTGTTCCTCGTTTCACACAACACGGAAGTAATATAGAGATTTGCAATGCTTAAAAACTATTTTATTTGACAACAATGAAACGTTGCGTAACATTTATTTGCTTTTTCATTCAATTAACTTTCTCATTATACGTTGTAAATAAAAAAAAAAAAACGTATTAATATTCAATTATTAACATTATATTTTACCTTTGATGTGGAAGATTTGTTGGTAAAAGCACAGATTTCTGCCACCTCCCTCCGGGATGGTGCCTCATTAAATATGTTCCAAACTTGCCAATTGAATTGTTTCTCGCTCTCTCACCGGTAGTATGTCCTCAGCTACAGGTGAGAAGCTTTCTTTTAGAACGGTTCTGAGCTGTAGTTAATAATTTTGATAGCATCTTTTAAATTTTATGGAACTTTTAATTAATTGTTCTCTTTTTTCTTATTAATTATGATGAGAGGGTAATACCATTTTTTGGTAAAGTACCTCGTAATTTGAAGCCGTGGGTGGTTTGTTGGTAAAATTAATAAAATACTAAATGTAGTTTATAGTTATAACACACTGTTACTCTATAAGACCACAAAAACAAACAGCTCCATTTCTGAACAAGCCGTGTAAGCCTAGTAGTCATGATCAAACACTCGTGGCCGGTGTAGTTAAGTCACAGGTTCGAGTCCTGATGCCACTGAAGACCCATCATGCAGAGGAGCCGATGCACGTTAAATCTGTTAAGGCCCAAATTCGGAGTTTGGAAGTTAGGAGAATAGATTCCAGCTTAGGTGCCATCCTCGTTGTTTGACCTAGGCTCAAAATTACGAGTTATGTTTCCTGTAGCCCTCGTGTTGCTTTATATGGCAATGTGAATAAACAATCACATGCTTGAAATCTTCATGCAAAAATTCTTTCCTGCACAAAATGCATAGACATTTGTGTGTATATAGTTATTGAAAATATTGATGACTATTTTGATTGTCCAATACTAAAAAACAAGTTTTAAAGAAAAAGAATTTTTAAACTAGAAAATCATTTTTGAAAAGTATTATTCTCAACTAGAAATGTAACATGCTTTTGATATAATTTCAATTAAAAATATATACGAGAGTCAGGTATTATATATATATATATATATATATATATATATATATATATATATATATATATATATATAATTTATATATATTGATATAATATATATATATCTTATAATATATACTATAATATGATATAATATATATATATGTAATAATATATATATTTATTTATGAAAATATTTTAAAAAGATCATGAGTCTATTATGAATATATATATATAGAATATATTTTAAGCCATTGTAACTAATCTCATAACATGCATTATATTATTTATATGCATATATATATATATATATATATATATATATAGAATACCATTTACATTTCTGAAAATAACTTTACTCTGGGATTTTTGAAAAAAATTTCTCCAAAATCTTCATAGATATATACTATAAACGATTGGAAGGAATTATCACTTGTCAAAAAAATAGTATTTATTTCGTTATTATAAAAAAAAATTATTTTTTAAAAAAGGATCAATGGAGTCTATTATGGAATAGTCGGGTAATATAGAATATATGGTTTAAGCCATTGGAAAACTAATTAAGGCTTCATAAAACGCAGTTTTACGAAGCCTTCATAAAAGCCATATTTTCAAGAATCCGTGAGTCATTTCGGTTTCGAATCTGTTTGCAAATGTCACAGTCCAGTACAGTCAAGGTGAGTTCCCCAGAAAACAGCTCAAGTATTGCATCCAAATTTAACTCATTCATCTTCGGAGAATTTTCCGTTACAGAAAGTACCTATACATTCAGCGTCTTTGTTTTCTTATTCTTTAGTTGATGGCATGAAGTAAATTACAAGTGATGCATCAGAATGGAATGTGTTGGATATTATGGAATATATAGGTATACTATATATACCTGTAATCATCTTGGAAAATGAACCTTTAAATTGAAGGGTAAAACATTGTACACTAAAAAGCTACCACAGCATTACAAAAAACAATTCTTTTAGTGTACATTATGTGCTTAAGGTATCCGATTACTTTCGGAACCGTGATTTTGCAAAAGCGTATAAATGGATAATATTTATTACATTTAGTGTCCCTTAGATTAAAATATATGTATAAAATTGTTTTAAGGACATTTTGGCAAAAAAAAAATTATTTCAATACAATATTTTACCAAAAAGGTAACTTAGAATAACCTTTTATTCAAAACGTTCTCCTTTTATAAATAATGCTTCTATAATAATAATATTTTGCTTATATAGAGTTAAGACTTTTCCAGAGATTCTTAACTAGGATTTTTAAAAAATTCACATTATTTTCAGAGTTGCTACCAATTGAAATAATTATCGGCCTTTTTTTTTGTTACAATTTCCCCCCTCTTTTGTAGAAAAAATTATGGATAAATCCACTTCTAAGTTATATATTTCGAAAATTGTAGTTGAGCTTCCGTACAGTGGTCTGAGCTATATACAGGCAAAATATTATTATAATAGAAGCATTTTTCACGAAAGGAGAATATTTTGAAAATGGGTCATTCTATGTTCCTTTTTTGTCAAAATATTGCACTTAAATAATTTTTTATTGTAATACTAATCTTAAAACAATTTTATATACATTTTCTAAGGTAAGTGACACTAAATATCATAAATATTGTCCATTTATATGCTTTTGCAAAATCACGGTTCCGAACGTAGTCGGATACCTTAACTTTAATGTTCAAGTGACATGTGTACGAATAGGTTAAAATGTTTAAAAACTTACCAGCAAAATTTTTGAAAATCGCAAAAGACACTTTGTTCTGCAGTGAGTGGTATGTCAACAACAAGTAGTAAACTCTCACTTCAATACATCATGAGAGTTTTTCTTCAATACTTCAAAGTTTTCCTACGAATTTGCAGCTTCAAACTGAGCCAAAACCTCAGTATTTCATATTACCCGACTATTCCGTAATAACCGACTCTCATTTAATTATTTTCTACCTGTTCCTGCAAGTTTTCTATTTTATCGTAGCTTATACTAAACATGTGACGTATCTATACGTGGTTTTCTAATTAATCCTCTTCGGAAATCTTTGGGCTATCTATTCGCGTTATTCACAACCAACCCTTCGGAAGAAGAGAATTGTGATATGTAAATTAACTTACTATAAATAGGTGAGGTTTTCTAGCTAGAAGGAGAAAGGAAGATATACTCGAGACAAGTGAGATTGCTACTAAAGGTATAATATTAAAATTAGAGTGTTTTGATTCATATTAGAAGGAAACCTTAAAGTGACGATTGTTGACTAAGACTGAATTAGGTTAGATTAAATCAGATAATAGGTTATATCCTTAATTAAGATACGGATCAAGTTTGTTAGTCGCCTAATCGTTCACGTTTTTCTGTCGTTGTTCACTTTCACTGTTTTCATTGAGATATTCTCTTAATATTATTAGTTGAAATTTTGTCTGTTCTTAGTGTGGAAATAAATATATTAGTTGAATCATGGCGAGGTTTCTTCCCTCCACATCTAGGTGTTCGCGAAAGAAGCGCGGGCCTCTACAAATATTTATAATAATTTCAAACATTTCAAAAAGTTATTTTAACTAAACGTACTATTTTCTAGTATGTTTTAAGAATTTTTTGAGAAATAATAAAAATGGATATCACATTTTTGCTATCAGTGTGTGTGTACTCGATTTACTAAAACTCAACAAAAATTCTTCGTACTGACTTATCTATCCTATTCAAAAGGCACAAATTTAAAAAATCGACGAAATGATGTCCTACTCGAGACATTTGAAAATGATGCAAAGCGGCATTTTGAATTTGTAGACTCTTTATTTTTAACTAGTAGAAGTATGACACTCAATGCTATATTTTAATTAGTAAAATGTTGTTTCAAAACCTGTTTCTCTTACTATATTTAAACACCAACATTCGAACTCAATGTTGAAAACACAATCTGTTATAAAAACCATTTTAATATATTGCCGCAATCTGAATGCAAAAACATCATTTGTTAATATAATTATCAGTACTGATACAATTCGAAATGTTACGGGTAAATATTATAGGAATATAGATAAATAGTAAAAACAATACTAAAATATATTATTAAAAGTAAATGAAAATAACAATACTTTAAAAAATTTAATATTAAAAAAAATTATTAAGGTTAAGTTGATAATTATTAAAGTTCTATAGCTAAGCCACTTCAAATTCGTCAACTTAATATTAATCCTATGCAACTTCTGCTTTCCTTCTCAAACCAAAACTAGTACATTGTTTTGAAGACAAAAAAGTGCATCCAAAAAAGCAAAATAAATATATGAAGAATTCTTTGGAATTACATTTTTTCCTCCAATATTAAAAAATATTCCTATATATTTCTAAATGTGTCCACAAATAAATCAAATTTGTACCGAAAATCGAGAAAAGCTCATAGATGAGAGTCTTAAAATTCCTATATATTTCTTTGAATTCTAGATAATTAGTAAAAATAAAATTTTGTTTAGCTAGGAAAGAGAAGAATAAATCTTTCTATGTCATTTGTCACTTCCTACAAGTAAAGCTTTTAAAACAAATCGATCTAAACACGAAACTATCATTACATGAAAATTTTTGCTAATATCCTACTTACTATACTATCTATATTTCCCAGTGGCTTAACGGAAAATACTAGGTCCTCCCTGCAAAGTCAGGTTTGGGCCCCATATTGGATCTCACAAAGTACCTCAAAACCATAACTTTGGACCCCTTAGAATCCTGCCCACCACCTCGATGCGGAAGGGGGGGTATTTTACGCCAGCGCTGCGCAACCTTTTTATCGCTGCGGACCGGTCAACATTTCATAATTTTACCGGGACCATCTGAGGGTGGGACACGTTGATTGTTTATATTTTAGATTGTTTTGATTTAACAATTTTAATTTAGTTACATTTAAATATGCCTTCAGAATAAAATATAGTTACACCAAAAATGAATAAAAGTGATTTAACGTGGAATATAAAGTGATTCCGTGGAAAGTTGCGCAAATCCGAGAGAAATGCACCACTTTAAATAAAATGGCAATAGTTTAATGTTTTTAGGCGGCCTCAACACCATTTGATCCACGGACGGGATTGCGGATCACTGTTTTACACCATTGATCCTATTCTTTTGACCAAAGCTCAATTTTACGAGGGCCGTCACCATTAGTCTCATGTTGTTCATGGTTCTGTAGCTTATTAGTCTGCTGGAGGGGGGGGAAATCCTACACATAGAAATGAACTGAAGATCCTTTAAAATTGCCTTTCCTTTTAGAATCCTTCAGAATATTCAGTTTTTTAACCATAGACCTATAGAATATCTTAAAATTTTGTACAAAACTTTTGTTCTGTACAAAAGAATATAAATTCTTAACAAGATTCGATTGTTATTTTCCTTAAAAGAACATGCAATTATATAGTTTGTTTTTACTTTTTCTCGGCCTTTCTTCAAATGTGTGAATATTTATCGGAACTTTTTTATTAACTTACACAAATCTCGCGCCATGGAGGCACTTTTGGCGATTATATTCAAATAAAAGTTATTTATTGTTACTTGTTACTAATTTTACCGTTATGAATTACCGTTAAAATCCCACATAAAACGGAGTGAAAAGTGGCAATATTTCGTTATTCCCCTCCCGCAATGCGGAGGTTGCGGGGTGAACGTGCGGGTGCTTCCACCGTTTTAGGTAATTCCATGAACCTCGTGAAAAGCACTCCACATAGCACTTTTATAAATAGTAGGAAATGAAATGAAATGATACCTCTCAAAGACCAAAATCCGCCATTTAAAAGCTTTCATTATTTCTTATTATTAATGTCTTCAAGTATTCAACTACATCAAAGACATTTACCGAGAAGGACGATGGAAGATTAAGTAACTGAAATTGCTTTCTGCAGACACAAAAGGGCCCAAAATAGTATCAGATTTCGAAAGTGGTGTTAAATTTCCTTATCCAAATCATTTCTAGTAGATACGTGAGCTATTTTGTTTTTAATTCTTGAAATTTCTGATTCTTTTCTTACGAAATATTCTAAGAACAGACGATGTTCTACGAATAATCATTTATTCTTAAAATTAAGGAATGTTTAACATTCTAAATGTTAAGCAACCATCTCGTCTGCTATTGTTTAAAAATGTGAATTTAATTCTATATATATATATATATATGTAACGTAGTGGCCGGTGATGTACGAAATTTCGAATGTTAGTAGGGTTTCAGGAAAACATCTTCAGAGTAGACGTTCATCTTTTTTATTTTGACATGACACATGAAAGGCGTTACGACAATACAAAAGCATACAAACACACAAAGACAAAGAGAACTGTAGCTATTTACGCATATTCAAGACGACAAGCTGGAGACAAAAACTGAGACAATTACATGCTGAAAGCAAACAGATAAAGAGAGCGATCACACAAGATTTTCGCTTTATATACCGGCAGTTACAAACTCGTGACTATTATGTAATAGTAGTTCTGATTCGATAGAATGGGGACAGATATTTCGTACTAGTCGATAACGATTAAGATTAAAGTGTTATTTTTAAACCAAAGAGTTATAGCTTGTTTAAATATTAGTAAAAAGAGTTAGTTAAAAGGATGCTAGAGGAAATTATTACATATATATATTTATATACTAGCCATTACCTGCCCACTTTGCTAGATATTTAATAATGGCCCTAGCATTTTTTGAGCTTTAGACTGTATTAAAAAACATTCTTACAGCCCTTGCTTCTCGATATTAAAAGGACAGGACTTGAATTTATAAACTAATTTCTAACAGGACTGAATTTCTTTGGAATTTCTGATTTCTTGAAGCATATCTTTTACATCCCCGTAACCTCTCACTCCTGCTTTTGAGGGGATTTCTGTAAAACACGTTCTTAGAGGATTCTCTACACAGCAAAAGAAACATGTTTACCTATTTTCAGATCTGTAGGCTTAAGAATTCAAAAATGGGAACACTTTTATTTATAACGCTCCCCCCTCTCGTAATCTCTAGCAAACTCTCTTGGGAGTTGATTTCCGCAAAATGCGTTCTTAGTAGATGTGTACTCTGAAAAGCGAATCATGTTTCCGAAATTCAAGTCAATAAGTGTAACAGTTCAAAAATGGAAGTTTCTTACTTTGATTTCTGCAAAACTCGTCCTTAATGAATATCTACTCAACAAAAGAAACGTGCTTACCAAATTTCAGGCCTGTCGGTCTAATAGTTAAAAAAAGGAATTTTTTTTATCTAAAACGACCCCAAAAACTTTTTGGGAGTCGATTTCCCCGAAGCGCATTCTTGGTAGACCTCTACCCAGCAAAAGAAACATGTTTTGCAAATTTCAAATTTGTAGGTGTAATAGTTCAAAAGCGCAAATGTTTGCATGTATCACGTGTACAACTCTCCTTGAAAATAGATTTTCGTAAACCTGTTTTTATCGGATCTCTACTCAACAAAAGAGACATGCTTATCATAATTTAAATATGTCTGTCTAACAGATCCAGAGATGTCGCTATGAGTAAGTGAGTCGCTTTTCTCCTATGTACATAAAAATAACTCTCTTTATCGTACTATCGTAGATTTCTACGGAGCTGTTTGAGAAGGAAACATAAGAGCCTGAAGAGTTACCGTCCATTCGTGTTTTCATACTCCTCCTCCCCAGTTGCTGTATTTCTCACAATAATAGAGAAAGGTTCGATGTTGCTGTTTCTGACGCCACCTGATTTGCAGTGCCAGATCAAACCTCAGTAAGTTCATCGTGGCAAGGGGCTAGATTTACGCCTGTCGTTAGCCGCAGCTTTGAGCACCATATAGGTGACAATACTATTCATTTCGGTTCCACTCCAATGTTGAGGGAGAACACCCCTAATGTGGAAAACTTCCGAGGTGTGGTCAGAGGCCTCCCACCTTTTTACCCCTTCCACCAACCTTACGATAGGACTCGTGGTCGACGTGCCTCGACGAATATTTAGAGTTCCCCATGTCGCACTATACATTTACAAATATCCATGTTTTCTCAGGGATTCGAATCCAGGCCCCACGGCACAGAAGTCAACGTCGCTAACCGCTATACCGGATGGGTGGCTGGGTAAGATTTATAAGTTATTAAATTATTTGAGTAGCCACTAACATATGGATGATGGAATAAGATGGTGAATTGTCGGTAGATAGGAGGTAGGCTGATCAAAAGCTCAGAACTACAAAGCTCAATTCAGCCCCCAATTTCGCTTTTAATATGTGGAGATGGTTTTAGGATACTGGATACATGTGGAGAAGATGTGGACGAGTTCGACTAAGATCCACGACGACAAATCATATCATTATTTCGCACTGTTAGCTCGGCGACACATACTTCTACAGTTCCCTCGTGAGCTGTATGCTGCCACAAGAACCTGAGTTTCCCAATCTACAGAAGCATGAAAGCTTCATGACAGAGAGCTATTTTTCAGAATACAGAAGATCGTTCACACTTTATGGAAACGATTTTGATAGTTAATTTTTATCAATAAATATCGTATTTTTTGCAAAAATACGATAAGCCGTCTCTCTAAAAAAATACTCTAAAAAAATAATAATAGAATACTAATACTTTAAATAGCCGTAAAATACTCTAAATAGCTGCCGAGCTACATGTCCTTTCGTGAGGTTGGTGGAAGAGAAGGAGAGGTGGGAAGCCTTTGGCCACCCCTGGGGTGTTCTCCCACAAAATTGGAGAGGAACCTAGAAGAAATTGTTTGTCACCTCTGTATGGTGCTCAAAGCAAAGGCTAACAACAGGCGTACATTTAGCTCTTTGCCACGATAAATTTCGTGCAGCTTAATCCGTCATCTTCAGACAGGTGGCATCAAAAACAACGACAGAAGGATATTTAACACGATGGCTATTGATGATCTGTATATTTCTGGATTTCAATCTAATGACTATGACCAAATCTAATGTGGTACCTTCAAGCTGCTACACAATATTATTTGAAGAGTTTTAGACTTAGTGAACGGCAATTGCCCTTATTTTATAAGTCGAAACTTTGATGGAATCAGGGCTCAAATTCAAGATTCCACGACCACAAAGCTCTCGGCCTTAACAGAAGTTACAAATTAGTTAGAGGTATAGCTATTAATGCCCATATAAACAACTATTTCGGCATGTTGGCGCCACAGCTTTGCTATATGTCATGTGATGGTACAAGTACTGTCACGTGGGAAAATAATTTTTATATAAACTGTTTTAACGAAAATGGCAACGCATAATGTTGCCGCAGCAATGTTTTATTTCAACTCTAATACTTGTTAAGAGTTCTGTTTGTTCGAAAGACTTCATATGAGAAGTCGCATTAATAAAATGAATTGATTTTAAACTAAACAGATTTGGATTCTAAGTTACTTTCGTTACTGTCCACTTAATTAATAACCAAAACAATAGCTTATAGCCCAATTTAAGTCTTCGTTATCCTTTTATTAATTTAACCAAAATTTAATTCCTTCCTCCTCATCGGTATATCTGTATGTTTAGAAATGTCGCTATTTTTCCGTTTCAAGGAGCCGTAAAATGCAATAAAAAAATCGCCAACTGCCAGAAATAATTTATTAATAGTGTAAACCCGCCACAAAGAACTAATCTTTTTTTCAATGTTGGAAGCAATTTAAAATTCCACGCCTCCTCAATAAAATAATTTCATAATTGAATCTGGAATTGATATTATTACCTTGTTTTGTGTTTTGGTGTTTAATTTGGCAGGGGGGGGAATCAATCGTCACCAACAGGTCCTCCAAAACGGAAAAGTATCGAAATTTGTCTAACGCCTATCTTAAAATAATCAAATATGTATCAATACTGTTTTCAAAAAGTACCCCCTTAAATTTCACCCATCTTCTTTGTTTTTCAGTATGTCTTATTCAGGATTGATTATGTACTACTCTAGTACAGGGAAGTTCCTTCACTAAAATATTCTTTGATATCATATTCAATACCAATGCTCAGACTGTATATATCACCCATAATCCTCTACGTTGTTCTAACACGAAATAAATCAAGCCAAAATCAGTAGCCATGCAGTGAAGATTTATTACATTATTAACGATACCGTGAAGTGTATATTAAATATGACATTTGGGACTTGATGTTTCGCAGAAACGTGTTTCGATAACCAAACAATAGGCTTATTCTATTGGACTTATTGTATTATACATAGAGTTCTCGGGTGAATTTTATGTAATATGAGCTCGCTTCTTCGAAATCTTAAATTATATCTTGAACAAAAACTGGAAAACAATAAAAATGAGTCTTTCTTCCACTGATTTAAAGAATAGGATTCAAAATTTAAAAATTCTGTGTGTGTGTGTGTGTGTGTGTGTGTGTGTGTGTGTGTGTGTGTGTGTGTGTGTGTGTGTGTGTGTGTGTGATTAGTGTGTGTGTGTGTGTGTGTGTGTGTGTGTGTGTGTGTGTGTGTGTGTGTGTGTGTGTGTGTGTGTGTGTGTGTGTGTGTGTGTGTGTGTGTGTGTGTGTGTGTGTGTGTGTGTGTGTGTGTGTGGTGTGTGTGTGTGTGTGTGTGTGTTCATATTCACTTTACAAATCAATAAATTTTAATAAATCCCAACGCTACTATTTTGTAAATGTATTAAATTCTTATCTTTAATTTATTTATTGAAAAGTTTTTTCTTACCTTTAAATCACACAATCTTTCCGTTTTATCGTACGGGAAACAAATTAAATAATTCACAGATTCAGAATTCATTCTAGTAAAAAAAAGTGAAAAATCCTTTTGCGTACTATTAATTGTGTATATTTTTATTTATGAAGTCAGCAATATGTGTGTGGAACACTTTTTTTGTATAAAAATTATCTTCAACAGATTGAGAAAAGTGTAATTTTTTGGTGAGATTTTTTATCAGTTTCATTCTATTAGTTTCTTATTCAGTGTCCTTTTCCCGTGGCAAGTTTAAAAAATAAAATATTTAAAGATAGTGGAGTTTGTGTGTATGTGTGTCAAAACTCCCTAATGAATACTGAAATATGACACGCATGTTGATTCCCTTGCAGTGATACACTGCTTGCAGGAAATTGAGTTTTACAGGAAAAGTTCACATCCCAGCATGAACTTGAAAAATAAGATTATGGCAACTCTAGAAAATGTGAACAAGGGTTACACACACACACAAGATTAGTGACTAATTTCTTCGCTAAGTATATATAATTTTTATAATAAAGAGTAATAAAATCTTAACACATAAGCAAAATATTTTATGAACGGTTGAAGATATTTTACGAGTTTATCAGTGTCATTCGTCATTGTATTATTCGTAATTAGTCTGTAAAACATAAGACACAATTAGGATCTAATCGTTCAAATGAAAATATCATATTTAGAGTAATACATAAATCGAATTTTGTTGTGGTATGGAATTTGAAGGGGAAAAGGCCAGTTCAAATAGCTTCCTCGTTGCTTTATTGCGGCTCAAAATTACAAAAGCTTTCACCAACAGTATTCTTGTTGAGTCGGAGAGCGACTTTAACAAACAATCAACCAATCATAAATCGATTTATATCTGACTAATTTTGTGTTTGAATCAATTTACTTTGTATATAACATAATCTCTCTATAGTGGCCGCGGTAGGATAGTGGTTATGGGCAGGAGTTCAGAGCCGGCGTGTCATGCGTTAGAGCCCTTCTGCTTTTGGAGACCTGCCGTGCAGAGGGGCTGATGCACAGGGCCGTCTTAAAACTTTCTGAGTCCCTAGTCCCCTGTACAAAAGCAGACGCCACCAGTACACCTTAAAAGTAGACATTATATAACACACGTTGTCAAATACTTGTACAAATGGAAACCTGAAGCAAATAAATGTTCATGACTTAAAAATCTCAACCTAGGCACTAACCGGTTTGACCGGTTTCTGCCTTTGAACTAAATAAGTGATGATGATGTATGGTGGTAAGCATAGGCCTAGACATGGACGACAGTCATCATATATTAATGCAGTCTTGACATTGTTTTCAGTTGCCAATAATTCCCAAATCCCACTTTTTAGGAGAATATGTTTAGGAATAACATTTGATGATTAAAAGTATTCCGATCAGTATCTTATTAAGACTGAGTCAAAAACGAGACGATGCCCCTCACCAAGGTTGAGGCCGTGGCCCAGGCCCAGTGGGATCAATTCATGTGACATCAGGGTCATTTGATAATGATAACCACGTGTTTTTAGACAATCAGTTCAAAAACTCATGTGACGTCATAGTCACACAATAAAAGCAATCACGTGTTTCCAGCTAATTAGTTCATTCTCTTCGTTGTTGCTAACTTTTGATCTTTTCAGAAACTTTTTCTTAAAAAATACAAATTTGTCAACAACAATAATGCATATGGTAGACAAAATGTATTGTATTTAAAAGTACATGCATAAAAAAAAATTTTCTTTTTTGTAATTTTAAAAGCTTTTGAAGAAATTTATTTTTTATAACATTTGATCATTGATAATTATAAAATAAAATTTGAAATTTTCTTCAAGGGTTACAAATAGAGCAACAAGTACAATTAGTTTGAAATCTGTTTTGAATTCAATTGGGAACACGTGTTTACCTTTACCACGTGGTCGTCATGAATCGATCTCATTGGCCCATGCCCTGTCCCAAACGTCCCTGTTGATGCACATTCAATCTGTCAGGCCTCAAAGTTCTTCCGTTGGTGTGGTAGTTTGGAGAGGATTGCCAGCTTAGGTGTCATCCACGTCACTTGAACGAGGTTCAGAATTACGAGGTCCGTCGCCAAAAACTTTTGTATGGCCGTATAGTGCAACACTCACTTACTAATTTCTCTCTACATTATGTAGTTGCCATGGCAACCGATGGATGAGAACTCATAGTCGATATCGTTCGTGTCGATTCCGATACCCCTAAAGACTATGTAAAAGGATCGATGCTCCTTAAATCTGTGGAAGGAAAAAGTCCTCTCATTGGCAGGGTGTGGAAAGTGTTGGATACCAGTTCAGGCGTCGTCTTGCTGTTTATTTACGTTCAAAATTGCGAGATAGGACGTCGATCGATCAAGAGTCGTTTCGAAATACGACGCTTCAATAAATAGTCAATCGATAAATATATCTTTATAGGTAAGGTCAACACCTTCATTACATGAATACTAACTAAATTTATAATTTTAAATATTAAAGTTTAAAAATTTGAATTTTTAATGCTTGCGAAACAAGACGATGTTTATGAAAATGCGTGTTATAATCACCCGAGCTATTATTAAAAAAAATTTTTACATCTTGAAACTACAATTTATAATGTTTTTAAGCTGCATTTAAAGTATTAATAATCAAAATTAATACACTTTAAAATGTTAGGCTTGCTCGACTGAGGGGAACATTTTTCACATTATAAAATTGGGGATTGATTTTCTTTTTAATAATAACCTAATATACATTTTTTATACTGAAAGTCAAAATAAAACGTATGCCAAACGCAATGGGCTCAATTCATGACGTCACATGATAAAGAAAAACACGTGTTTTCCATTGAATTCAAAACAAACATTAAACTAATTGTATTTGATGATCTATTTGTAAAACTCAGATAAAATTTCAAATTTTATATTTGGGTAAAGATGTTTAAATGTTAGGGAAAAAAATTTCTTCAAAAAGATTTTTTAAAATTAAAAAAAAATCACATTTTATGTTTATACTTTTAGGTAAAATGCATTTTGTATACATATGTACTTTTTAAGAAAAAGTTTTTGCTAAGAGCAAAACTTGGCAACACCGGAGCGCGTGAATTGATAGCTGGAAACACTAGATAGTTTTTATCGTGTGACTATGACGTTGCATAAGTTTTTGAATTGATTGGCTAGAATCACGTGGCTTTCGCTATCATGTGACTATGACGTCACATGAGTTGAGCCCATCACATAAACCTGAGCGTTTAGGGAAGGGGAGTGAAACTTAAAAATCAATTGGTGCTAATGATAAAACATTCGGGGTTAGCAATGGTTAGCAATGTTAAATGTTCAGTAAGTATAATCTTGTGGAATAAGAAAATATATTTGAGAGAGAAAAAAAAAAGAAAACAAATGCCTGATAAAAATACGCTTTGATCCAAAAAATTACATTTTTCATAAGATTCTTTTAATTTATATTACTTCTAAACGAGCGCTAAAATAAACTGTTACATACTAATATTTACCTTTAGCTACCTTATGGTCTTACAAGGGTTAAAGAATAAATATTCAAAATTAGAACATTCCTCCCATAATAAAAAAAAAGGCTTCAAAATTATCTTTTTATATATTTTAACTTCTTTCTCCTACCTAGAACAACACAGTTTACATTAATACTCATTTTTGTACGATCAATTAAATTGTAATAAGTGTTTGCTTTCTCCATCTCCTTTACTATAATTCTAATATGTTTTACAGAATTATTTTATTATTTTTTTTCCCTTATGAAATGTGTTCCTAAATTTTAAAGACACAAAATAAAAATTATTACAAGTGTAATAATCTCATGAATCTATATGGATTCTTTTCGATTGGAAAATGAATCCGAGTTTGGATCTGACTCTTTGACATTAAAAGAAGAGGCTTTTGCCGCCTCCAACGAAGGATATGGTAGGAAGTTACACGTTTAGATAAAAGAACAACCACAGTTACCTTCATCAAAAGAGAGTGTTTTTCCACTTACAGACTTTAAACACAACAAAAGAACTTCTATAGAATTTAGAATGGGCAAAAGAAGTTTCTTTTCTTCAAGAAGTACTTTAATCCAGAAAAAAGGTATTAAAGTTTAAGAATACTACCTGAATTAGAATTTATTTCAGTGTTCTCGAACTGAATATAACGAAAATGTTTTTGTTTGAAAAAAAAATACATATTAATGAATTTTTTAAAAAATAAATATATGCATTTCAGCAATGAACTTCTCATAAGTTTTTTTAACATTGTTTAAACTCTTTAGACTCAAAGTGGTTTTATACAGAGAGTTCTAGAATCAAGAGTACAGCTGGAATTTGATTGTGAATTCGTTCTGTATTTCTTAAAATCCCTAAGCCCTATAACCCCGAGATGGGCATTAAGTCGATCGCGATCGACGGGTGGACCACCAAGACATTTTGGGGTGACTGCCTTTACCAAGACCTAAGTCGCTCATATTAAGAGAGACATATTTATGGAACACTGACACCAGTTAGATTGGAGAAACGGCTTTTTCACAATCGATGTGACAGTGTTTACTTAAGCAAATGATTCGAAAAATGTGTGGACGACACATGTACTTTCATGGGAATCAAATGAATACGCTTAATACGCTCACTGCCGTTGTAGAGAAAAATCACTGCAATGCCAGCCGTACAAATGAGTTTTTCCCCTGTAACGTCGTGAGTAGATAACAAACAAAGAAAAATTGTCACAGCCTCATTTTAAAATTAAAGCAGTATTTATTTGCTTCATAAGTTACTATATATGAAGTAATAAAGTCTAATAAATATGCCAAGCCGGTGCAGTCAGTCTATCTCACAGGAGTGCAATCTTTTTTCCCGAAAGCACTCGTTCATCTCTCAACGCCACCGGCTTTCATCGTTTCTCATTTCTTTCCGTTCCTCTCCGATCCCTTTCTTTCAGGGCTCCCCTCCAATTTTCTCCATCCAGGGCTCTCTCCCCGTCTCCTAAAAAACCCCCCTTTTAAACACCAGGGGCGGGTCCACAACACGCCCCTTGTCTCTTCTCATTGGCAGGCCACAAAAGTCTGCCCTCGTCCCCGGGCCACATTCGTCTACTATTTGTGCGGCAAACACGAGCACATTCCTGGTCTGTCTAGAAACTAAGGGCGCCATAATTCTTGTCTAACTTCTGAACACCCTTATTCATCACACCACCTGGGTTCTATAATCCCATTCTCTCGACACCGGCTGAAGCGACAGGATTCTTTCATACAGGGTTTCGCCTATTGTCAATGGGGTTCCGGCTCTCTTTGGCCATTATGACTTCCAGACTGGGTGTCGGCGTTTGCCCGAGGTCAGACAATAAACAATGACCCCATGGCCACGTGCACTTGTTACTCACATCTGTTTGGAGCCATAAAACTTACCATGAATGGAAGGGTGAGGTTCACCCCAATCGAAGACGTCACACCCCATACTCCGACTAAAGGAGAGAATAAATGTTGATAGTCACATCTCTTCCCACGACAGCACTGGATTGACTACTGAGACAATCCAGTGCCCCTGACTGTTCCACACCCCGCGCTTTCACTGGATTGGGCTATCTTGTTGATGTCATATCGCGCGATGACGAAGGAATTGGCAGTAAAAAAATGTAAGTACATACGTCTGTTTCAGATTCATCGGTTCAAGTATGTTCTCTGCTCACTGTATTGAAACGTTCACGATCTAGCAGTCTCTCATAGTTGTTCAAGCATTCAACTTGACAATTTTGTGTTACTTGTATTTGTGTAGTAAAAACAGTAATCTGTCATACTTTGAAAGAAGAGTACATTGTAGAAAACAAGTGTTAAGAAAAGAAAACATAGAATTTTCATGCAGAATAGCCACACCTTTATCAAAGAGTGGGCCGAAACACTTTAAGAACATTAGAAATAGACCGTATTGCACTTGAGACCATCCATACCCTTTATCCAGAGCCTGAGTGGATACATGTTCACACGGATGGCTCATTGACTGAACTCTCACTGAATGTCGTGAAGCAGGAATATATTCTTCCGTCTTTTTCTTTTATGTGCCTGTCGGGGAAAAAACCACCTTTGATGGAACGGTTATGGTTATTTACGATGGGTATCAGGAAAAAAAGGTTACAAGTCGAATAAAAAAATATTTATTAGCAATAGACAGTACATACAAAAGGGAATTAAGAGGCATACGTGTCTATCACATTTCGACATAATCACCAAGTCTATTTAGGCATTTATCAGAACGCAGAACCAGCTTATTTAACCAGTCTTGGTAGAAATCAGTTCCCTCGGTGGATGTTTTATTGCACGGAATGCAGCCATCAGAAACGATATGCTGCACGCAATAGCCGATGAGATTTCCCAGAGTTACCCGTCGATCATTTTGAATCATTTCTTCACCCCTGCAGTGTTTATTTCGCCGATGAAGAACTTTGGGTGACGCTCCCCCCCCCTTTGCGGTTTTCGACATCCTGTCTTCCTGATTGAAAAGAGTGATACCATTTCACTACATGTCGTCTGCTCATTGCTTCTTCACCATAAACTTCTACGCTTTGACTGTGAATGGCAGATGTGGACACATTCTTTGCCCATAAAAATCGAATCACGGCTCCCCTTCCCAAAAGAGATCAATTTCCGGTTGCCACATTAATCGTCCTGAACCGACGGAAAACTTTCACTACCTACCTGCAAACCAGCTGTATGACAAGTAGCACCATTTGTCTCCACTCTGGAGAAACTAAGTTTCTCCACAATATGTAGTTTTCAAATGCGGTTTTTTTATCACTCTTCGTATATGGCCCTTGAGCAACTTATTTACATACATTTTTACGAGAAGGGAGTTATTCAGTCGGACTCTAAAGCTGCCATTCAGGCTGTCTCGGATCTCGGGAAATATCCATCTCTAAGAATATCCTGGCTTGTCAGGTTCTCCAGGAGAGTTTGAGAATAGAGGGACGACAAATAACATTCCAATGGATCCCAGGACATTGTAATACTTACGGCAAAAAGCAGTCAAATTTACAAGCTAAGAAGAACAACAATAATGCGTCATAAGGAGCTCCATCCCAAGATAAGTTATTTTGGATAATCTTATATGTCGCAGATTAAGTGTTAGGATTTCAAATTGCTTCCAGAGAGTTAGATAATAAAGTCGTATATCATTCATAAAGAGTTAGGTATAAATAAAAGTACGAGTATCTGTTTTTAAGATTATGTTTGCTTCTTCCACGAAGCCTCTTACACTCGTGACCTTCAGGCCGCCACAACTTTACATAAGAAATCTAATGAGATAAAATTGGAAAACATCACTCACTTCTCATGCTTCTTCAAAAATGTTGGAGGATCGGCTTGGACTAAGGAATCTCGGTCAAAAATGCCGCTAAAAAGCTATGACGGAGCTTAGACTGTGACGGGGATTTATCACGCCTTCTAACTAATCCTCTCGGGGAATCTTTGGGGCCAGAATGGCATTTCAATCCAACCTTCTCAAGAAGAAAACGCGATATGCAGATTAGGGAATCGATATATAAGAGAACTTTAGCGTTCGCTAGTGAGGCATATAGGAGTCATATAGAAGCGAATAAGAGTCATATAGAAGTTGGCTAGAAGCTGGAAAGTGGAATAGAAGCTGGATAAAGTCGGATGATAATATATATAGAAGATTAATATTAAAAGAATAGAATACAAGAGGATGACATAAAGCTTGGGTGCTGATTGCCGTGTGATATTGGTAAGAAGATTAATTATTAAAGTTTAATTATAGAATGGACCCTAGCTTGTTAAGGAATCTACTATAGATAAAGATTCGAAGGTTAATTTCTCATAAAGATAGTGAGTAGGATTTCAGGCGCTATTTTAACTTAGTATTGATAATTACGTAATATCACTCCTGATCTGATTCCTCTAATAAGACTTGTGTTGCATGATTAATATATATTGAGGCAATAATAAATTAGATTTATTATGGGGAGTTTGAGTGGTCAATCATTTATTCCCACAAATCTAGATCCTTGAATGAAGAGATGATACCTCGGGGCAGGGGCGTATCACAAGACTTGCGGTGGGTCATAACTGCCTTGAGGACCACCTTCAGCATATCGATATTTTAGAGAGTCAATACTATTTTGTAGGAAAGACGAATTCACAGACAAGAACCATTTGTTGAGATGCTCGGCTCTGCGGTGAGACTCCAAGGTGAAAAGATATTGGAGTGCTGGAGATCTGCTGCTGGGACATAGACTTTTTTATTGCTTTATACATTTGTGTGTTTTTTATTACATTGTAAGAGTTTGTCATTTTCTTATGTCGTTGGAAGTAAGAAAAACTCTCTTTATACGGTGTGTTATCACCACATTATTAATTTTGTATTTTAGTAAACGTAATGCGTGAAAATTACAAAATAGGCCAAATATCTTAATTTGGGAATAGTTATAAGTAACAAGTGCGCATTATTTATATGGCAGTGACGTCCCTATGTCATTAATGTCATCGTATTTTATCAAATATTGCACAATGCGTGGAATTTTTAACATTTTTAATATCAGGGCTGTAAGCGTCAGCCAATCAGAGACTTCATCTTGCCCGAGATGAAGTCTCTGATTGGCTCGACGCTCAACGCTAGACGCTGACAGCCTTGGTGTGAATGCAGCTTTACTGTCTCGAATCCTCGCCTCGCCCTTTCGCAACTTGTAAAATATACTTTTAATTTGATTATTTCTATTACTTCGTTGCAGATTTGAGGCAACGGTCTCACGTGAAAACACGAGAAAGGTTTTATCATCAGTTAACAATGAAGCTACTACTTGTTCTACGGATTTTACTTGCTATTTAATTATGTTTTTTTTTCATCTTTGAACTGATTCTATGAACTCACTGAATTTCTTCTACGAACTTACTGAACCATCCGGACTCTCAACATTGCTCTCAGTAAAATTTAAGTAAGCTTGGCTATTTTTCAATTCCTACTATTAGCTCACACAATCTCTACACATATTTATTTATATATTTATTTATTTATCTGGGGGGAATTTTCAATCGTTAATAAAATAATTTTAAAGGCCTAAATTGAGCTGAAATTTTATTACAGGTTTTTTTTTTGGACAATAATAATATAAAAATAATTAAAAAAAATTTTGTATAAAACAATTCGTGCTAATTTGATATCGGGGGGTAGTAGCGCCAACGTTGTTTTGTTCGCCAAGATGGGCGATAATATTACAATATGGTTACCGTAATATTTTTATCGATGTCGATGTGGTTGCCATGGGGATAACGTATATTAAAATAATTTTTAATTTCGTTTTTCCCTGAACCCTTTACTTTCAAACGATATTAATAAAATTTCTTATTTCTGTTAAATTTAAACATTTTCAGTGAAATTTTTTTGTATTCTTGCGTCTTCGTTTAATTTCATTTTCGAATATGGATATTTCTAAAATGAGTGAGTACTAGAATATTTATTTCTTAAAAGAATAAGTGTTGTGCTTTTAAATTTTCCTTAAAATTTTTTTTTCGTTTTAAAAATGTTTTTTTTCCTTCTTTTTTTCGGAAAAATTGGAAGGAATTACAATGCAAGTTTTTTTTTATATTGCAACTTTCACTACTATGTAATTTACATTCTAAAATTTCTTTTAACATACATTATGTAAATTTTTTTATTCATAATGAAAAAAACAATTATTACTATGGGTAATAATTCTATAATATTGTTATTTATAATTGTTTCTTTTAGCATTTATTTATAAATATTTTTAATATTTATTATTTATTTAAATTAAACTTTATTTATTTATAATTGTTATTTAATTATAATTATTTATTTATAAATATTATCTTTTTTATTTATAAATATTTTTCTGTTTTTTTTATAACTCTATTCTTATTTGTTTATTTATATTAATGGGCTAAAAAGTTTGACACTTCAAATTTTTTATGAAAAATTTTTTTTTCGACCAATAAAAAATTTAAAATATTCTAATTGTTTTTTTTTATGATATCTCAACTTATTCTTATAATTAAATAATTTAATTTTTAAAAATAGTGTAATATTTTTTTAAAAAAAATAATCAAAACTACTAAAAAATTTCCCACAAAAAATCTTCTTACATTTAAAAAAAAACTCAACTTGCTTTAAATATTGTATTTCTTTCTTAATTTAGAACTTGTAGGTATCTTTTAGTGTCCCAACAACTCTTGGTATAGATTTAATCAGTTTTTTTAATTTCTGATATTTTCCCCCATTCTTCTTGTGGGTTTTGTTTTACTTCACATTTTTTGTTTTTTTTGTAACTTTTTTTTCATCAAAATCTCACCAAATATGTTCTACTAGGCTAAATGAAGTGATTGAGGAGGTATTTTCATGTAATTTGGGACCGTTATGAAACCAATGACGTACATTGAGAAACAGTGCGCTTGGCGTTATTCACCCTGTTAAAGATGATTCATATACTCAATATCAAATTTCGTGCGGATAATTTAAAATTTCTCTTTAAAATATTTAAATATAGCTCATGATTCACAATATGATCAAAAAAGTACCAAGTGAGGCCAATTTACACACCCACTCCAGAACATCTTCACTTCAATGCTGAAGCATGGAGGTAGAGGAGTTCTTGTTCCACATAAATTCATGGGATTAAACTCCTTATTTTTTCATTTACAAGCTATTATAGTCTCAAGGAAACCAAAATGTTGAATTATCTGCCTTCCCAATCAATTTGCTGTCAATTTTGAATTTTCTGAAACTTAATCTCAAGGAAATTTCGTTGGATACTAAAACATGGAGGTAGTGTTCTTGCATGGGGTGTAAAATCGGCCACAGAATTAAGGTAATTTGGTATTTTATGGTATTATGAATCACATGAGATCTGTTAAATATTTTTAAAAGAAATTTTAAATTATCACGCGGATAGTGGAAAATTTTAACAGGAAGTAATAAAACATGACAACAATATCTACAAATTAAAAATACATCCTCAAATATTTCATTTAGCCCTAGTAAATTGCTTTTTAATTGAGAGCTTTCGATGTAAAAAAAAAAGAAAAGAAAACATGACAAAAATAAACACAAAATATGAATTAAAAACAATGATCACAGAACAATGGAGGAAAATCGATGCAGAAATTACAAAAAAAAGCTTGATTAAACTATACAAGAAGCTTAAAAGTTGTTGTGGACACTAAAGGATATCCTACTAAGTTCTAAATTAAGAAGAAAAGTACCAATATTTAAAGCTAAGTTGAGGTTTTTTTTTTTTTTGTTAAGTGTACGAAGACTTTTGTAAATAATTTTTAGTAGCTTTTTGATTATTAATTTTTTAAATAATAGTTATACTATTTTATATATAAAAAAATTAATTATGTAGTATGGAACTGGTTGCAGATATAACAAAAATTCATTACGATACATGTGGTACATCAGTCAACAATTAAATTCATGAAAAGTAGAATGAGACACTTTTGTATACAAGTTCTATGTACAGTATTTTTTATTTTTACAATTCGACGATTATTTTTAATAATTACTATTTAATTATATTATGTAATTATTGACTTATCATAATTACTCGATAAACTATGGATATTCATATATAATTACGAATAAATAATATTTTCAGATTATTATATATATGCTGCTTATAATACTATTATTACTACATATTACATTTTATTAGATAATATTATTATTCATTATTTATTGATTGATCTAGTTTACTATCAATCTCTTACTATATCCTTTATTTTAAATACATTTCAATGTATTTCAAAACAATTCTTTTAAATTATTGTGTACCATTAAATTACCGCTAGGACGCCATATTGGATTTCAATCCAGCAACAAGAGACGCCAAGCAGAACTTGGCGCAATTACCCCCGTTATCAAATTAGTTCCAACTAATTATTTAAAGAATTACAAATACAACCACGTTGGCATCATTTTTGGTGACTTAGCGACTCTTTTGGCGACTTGTGTCAAAACTTGAAAAGGTTTTTTTCTCACGTGTTAGTGATCAGTTGAACTGAAATTTATATTGGAGGACACAATACAATAATATAATAGTAATAAATAATAAAAATTAATTGATTAAAACTAATTATTTAAAGAATTACAAATACAACCACGTTGGCGACTTAGCGACCCTTTTGGTGACTTGTGTCAAAACTTGAAAAGGTTTTTTTTCCTCGCGTGTTAAAGTATTCAGTTGAAATGAAATTTATATACACGATTGTTTTGAATGACAATACGGTAACGGTGAAATAAATTAGATAAAAGTAAACTGACCACTCAATAAAATTAATGTCCTATGTATATACATATTTATATTAATTGTAACTATTTAATAAAAAGTAGCTAAAAAATAAAAATAAAAATTTTGTTGATCTAAGCAGGAATTGATTAAATTTTTTTTTTATATTACTTGTTTAAAGTTAAGATTAAGAATAAGAATTGACTCTGGGGAAAATTCTTTGGCTCAAGGTAGTATGGGGGGGGGGCACTTTTTGATTTGACAATTTTTTCTTCAGATTTGGCGATTTTTATCTAAATGTCATGGTGAGATATCAAATTCATTCTAAAATAAATAATAAATAATTCCGAAAAAAGTACCTTGGCGACCACTTTTAGTCGTCAAAAAAAGGACTGCGCCAAGTGGCCCTCCTATACTACACTTGAACCGATTCTTTCAATGACGATTTATGGTTATAAAACCTCTTTTTTGAAAAGGAACCGCGATTTGTATTCATGAAGTTTAGATGACTGGTCACTTGAGAAGACGAAAATCGAGACGATTGTCATTGTTTAATTCACAGACTACGAAATTAATAGTGAAAACGGCCGTCGTTCAAGTGGAAAAGATCCAACTTGTCATTCTAGGACTTATATTATTGCTGAGGATGTGCTATTCAAGATTTATTTTCTCGATATTTAAATTAGTATTTAACCTGGCATGCTCTCGTAGCTTACTTCGAATTTAGGTAGTGGTTAGATATTCATAATAAAATGCATATTTTAAGAAAATACCTCATCCTTTGGTGAACCCTCGCACTTCAGAGGGCGAGAGTTCGTGACAAACTAAATTATTTTCCATTACTTTAATTAAAACACTAAAGTATCCCTTAACTCTTTATTTACCTCATTATGATTTACTGCAGTTTTTTTCATGCAATATATTTTTTTTTTTTTTTAGAATCTCTACATTGAAAATTAAGGGATATACATAAAAAAGTACTCAACTTTCGGAAATTTAATCCATTAGAGCTAATTAATTAGTTAAAGATAATCAACTGCAAAATTAATCATATACACTGTTTACTTAAAATAAATAGTCAAATCGTTTTCTAAGGTCTTCATTGACATACAAAAAAATAAGACACTTACCTTTTCGCATTAGTGATTGAGTGAGTGAATATTAACGTCGCACTGTTCAGCTACACGTGGGCTTTTGGCGACGGACCACGTAATTTTGAACCATGGTCAAATGACGTGGACGACACCTGAGCTGGTACCCCCTCTCCTAACTACCACACCACATCAACGGGAGGACGTTTAAGCTCTTGACAGATTTAACGTGCATCGCTCCCCTACATGGCGGGTCTTTAGTGGTGCCAGCCTCGAACTCGTAACAAGGCCAGCCACGATCCGATACCTTAACCACTCGGCTACCGCGGCCATCCTTTTGACATTAACTACTTTTTCGGAAAAAAAATAACGGTCTTCGCAATCCGCTGAAAACGTTGTCATATGAAAATGCAATTTCTGCTATAAAACTATCCACCTCCGTTAAAATACTTATCATGGAACTCGTAGGCCGTGGGTAGCCTAGTGATTAGAAGACTGGAAGGTTCGATGCCCGTACCGCCAAATACCCTCCGAGTACAGACGGAGTACGTGCTCGTTAAATCAGTGGGTCCGAAAGTCTTGTGAGCTGAATTACGAGTGCAGGAAACTGAAGAAAATTTCCCTCCAGTTCAGTTCCATGCCCAAATTGTGGAGGTGGAGATAGATGGTGGCGCCATCTTTCGTAATGTTCTATCGTTCCTTCGGGAATTTCACCGAGCTAAATCGTACAGTCACCTGTATTGTGCTCAAGGTTAAGGCAACGACAGGCGTACATCTAGACCATTGTCACGATGAATTTCGTGGGCCTCGATCTGACTATGTCAGACAGGTGGCATGACAACAACAACAACAACAACATAGAACCCTTGCTCCGAATATATTGAAAGAATGGATTTCAATGAATATTCCTGCTAAGTATTATCATAGTATTCGTAACAATGGTTATGCCATGCAATTATAAAGTGAGTGGTACTTATAAGTACCGTCGGTAGATAAAGGGTTAACAGTAAAAATGAAACCAAGAATTTTTATAAATTAATTTAAAGTAATCAACGTATCAAGAAGAGAAGGTGGATAAAGTTCGAGACTGCGTTAATTCACGAGCTAACAACCTGCTCAAAATTCAATTTATCATATATTAACGTTGTTCTCAGAAGAAAAACGGAAACTACTAGCCTAGACCCAGTAATTTTGATCCATAATCAAATGACCTGAAGTAGCACATCGCTCTCCGAACTTACAGCCTCTCTAACAAAATAGCATTGAGCTCCGATAGATTTAACGTTTATCGCCCCTTTCTTCACTGATTTTTAGTAAAATTAGAACTGTAATCCGCTTAGGAACAAATGAAATAACACCAGCCATAAAATAAATCATGATTGCTGAATTCTCTCTTTAAGCTACTTCTATTAATAGCGATATAGAGCGGCGCCTCCTTCTGAAAGTCGTAAGCAAGAAACAACAGAAATTTTCCCCAGAAAAGCCCCATTTAGAAAAAATCTTTTTCACATTGAAATTTCGACTCAAAAGTATTTATTTAGATTACTTATTTTTAGAGTACTTTTAGACTCCTTCTCCCTTCCCCTTCTTTTCTGAACATTTATTGAATTAAATATTTGTTTTATATAAATTGACATTAGTCGAGTTTTCAAAACATTTTACTTTATGCAGTACTGCTTGAAATGAAATAATTGATCATATCTTTATCAAAACTTCATTGCTTTGAATATTACCGTAGTAATTTTCAATAGTCCACAATTTATGGCCCATTGCTCTGAGAAATTCATTTATTTATGAAAATTTGGTGGGAAATTCTTTGTCAAAAAATTAAATATATCAATTTTGCTTTTTGCTGTCGATGTTGTATGGGTGCGAACTGGTTTTTTTTTTCCTTCTGATTAGTGATAACAGACAACAGTGGAGTAGCAATGGCTTTATGAGTGGAACTAATTTTTAATTATCTTTCATATCTTGCAAACGAAAAATATTCGAAGAAAATAAATTATTTCAAGACGATTGGGAAGTTGACTATATTGTGGTGAAAAACAAGCATGGTTCAATAATTGCTGGATTTGTGTCGAAAGTGTTGTATTTAAAAAATACCAATAAACAGGAATCACACACATTCAATGAATCTTTTCCTCGAAGATGTCTTTCAAGAGATGATAAATAGGCTTTCTTGAATAATCTTTACAACAGCAAAAAAAAAGTGTTTTGTCAGTGGTAACATCACAGCAGTAACAAAGGTACCCTATGAAATCCCCAGTTTAAATTTTTTATGTTATCTTGGTCTTAAAGCACATTTCTCCCCCTCCTTCCATTAATTCTCATGTTGAGGCCGCGTGAAATAGCTAACATATGTATGCTGCCCGGCAGATAAAAATGTTGAGTACCCCTGGTTTATACACTCTGTTTTCTTATGTTTTAAATAACAAACACTTTTTTGCGAAGAAAAAGGAGTTACCGTGCTCAAACTAACTGCTGCTTCCTGAGGTACAACTTGGACTACCCTTGGAACTCTTGCGTCATATGTTAAATTTCGCTGGGAGCTCCATTTCAAAGAGGTTTGTTGAAATCTCTATGAGTTCAATGCATACCACTTTAATACCAAGCAATTCTGGAAATTAGTCAATATACTTTAGCCATTATCGTGAATACATCAAATAAAATTGTTCTTTTGTTACATTTTTACTAGATGTACAATTGCTCTACGCAAAAATTTGCATTAGAACAGTTAAATATATTATGGTTTAAAGTTATAAAGCAAGATGTGAACTGAGTTGTCGACTTCGACATCTGTTCGTGATTTTTCTTCTGTGTGATTATTAACGCCGCACTCTAAAGCAATGTGAGGACTATTGATGACTGACTTCGTAATTTTTAACCATGGTCAAGTGAAAAGACAATATCTGAGCACTGGCACTTTTGTGACGGGGCTTTATCGGGTTTTCTTACTAATCCTCTTGGGAACTCTTTGGGGCCAGAATGGCATTATTTCAATCCAATCCTCCCAAGAAGAAACCACGATATGCAGATTAGTTAATAGATATATATTGGAGCTTTAGCATTCACGTGCTTGTAGAATAGAAGTCGGATAATAGTAGAATAGAAGTCGAATATTAGGAGAATAGAAGTCGGATAGTAGTAGAATGGAAGAATAATAGTAGATGAATAGTAAAAGAATAGAATAGAAGAAAGACAGAAAGCTCAGATGCTGATCGCCGTGAGATATAGGTAAGATGTTAATTATAGAAGTGTAACTATAAAACGGACTTTAGTGTGTTAAGAAATCTAAGGCGGATAAGGATTCTTAGGATAGCTTTTCATAGAGATAGTGATTAGGATTCCAGGCGCTATTTACTTAGAATTTATAATTACGTAGTATCACTCCTGATTATATCCCTCTAGTAAGACTTGTGTTGCTTTGATCAATATATATATTTAGACAATAATAAATTAGATTTATTATGGAGAATTTGGGTGATCAATCATTTATTCCTACAAATCTAGGTCGCATGGATGAAGAGATGATACCCCGGTCCGGGGGGTATCACACCCTGTCTCCTAACTTCTACACCAGTGGTCTTCAAACTGTGTTTCACGGAACCATGACTTTCTACGAGGGGGGTTCCACGAGTCACAATAAGAAAATCAGAGTTAATTTAAAATGTGTATGCAAAATAGATTCATGTTCTCTATGAAGTTTGTATAACCACTAATATTTAAAGCTCAAGCCAGTAATTAAAACTAAAAATTTTATTTATGCATAGCCTAATTTTTGTAACACTCTTTTTTTACTTTATTATAATATAAAAAAAGAATATTAAATAGAAGTTTGCATTTACATAAAATCAAGTCCTCTCTACGGAAAGTAGTTTTCATTTAAAATCACAGTTAAAAAGAGTATTTTCTCCAAGAGGATTAGTAGAAGCCCGAATAGAACCCGTTACACGTTGACTGAAAAACATTTCGTATACTAAACTTGCAGGAGTTATAGGAAAATGAATGAGCTTAATGAAAACTTTAGTTGACTTGAGGATCCTTGGGAGCAATCATAATGGTTGTTAACAGCGTGAAACTAATGAGCAACAACGAATGTATTTATCGATGCCGTTCCTGACAGTTACGGATAGTTTTCCTCTCCCTAATTGTAGAGCACAGAATTCTCGTAATACACGAGACATAAGCAATTGGGACCATTTTGGAAGGCGAAGTATAATTAGAGGCTCTCACGTTTTGAGTATTGTACTACATGAGTTTTATTCGACTAGAATTTATTAATTTAATCATAGACACACAGATGCACTTCCGATGAGTATTTGTATATAGGCAGGTAAAATTCAAACTCTAAAGCTGCATTCACACCAAGGCTGTCAGCGTCGAGCGTTGAGCGTCTAGCCAATCAGAGACTTCATCTTGCCCGAGATCAAGTCTCTGATCGGCTAGATGCTTAATGCTTGGCGTTGACAGCCTTGGTGTGAATGCAGCTTAAACAAATAAAGATGTATCTACTTTGTATAATATTGGGAAATATATAAGCGTAATGTAAATGTATTTATATACGCTTTGGTAAGCTATAAAAAGAAAATAAATGTACTTTAAAAAAAAAAGAAATTAACGAATTTGATATTGATTGAACGCAGTGTATCGCAATGAAAGGTAAAGGCTGCGAATGTTTCTGAAATTTAAGAAAAATATTTGGAACTTCGGGGGTCCAAAAGTGTTTAAAAAAATATTTTAAAATTTCATGTACATTAACAAAAAAATTAATTTTGTTTCAAACCATCTCCTTAGCAGTCTTTTTAAAATTTTTATGAGATTCTGAAATTTTCTCACATCACTTTTCTCACACCTGGGTTATTTTCCTTCAAGTATCACCACATGTTGACCATTAAAATCAATAGAAGAATTAAATAATGAGAAACAAAACCTCATAAAATACTAATAAAAAAGTAAAATAAAAAATGCACACACTAACTCTCTGTTTAACCAACTACATTATTCTACACTTACATTATTAATGCATGTATCGTCATGACCACTTCCCTCGCCGAAATTACCCACAACACAGAAAAAGGGAAAAATAGTTTTTCCTTTTATGTGTTGCATGTTATTTGCCTATTTAGAGCGGAAATCCAATTAAGGTATCCGACTACGTTCGGAACCGTGATTTTAAAAAATGCATAAATGGATAATTTTCATAATATTTAGTGTCACTTAGATTAGAATATATGTATAAAATTGTTTTAAGGACATTTTGACAAAAAAAAATTTATTTAAATACAATATTTTGGCAAGCAATTAACTTAGAATGGCCTCTTTTCAAAATGTTCTCCTTTTGTAAAAAATGCTTCTAAAAAAAATAATATTATATATATATATATATATATATATATATATATATATATATATAAAGTAAAGACTTCCCCAGAGAGTCTGAACTATTTCTTTTTTTTTTTTGAAAAATTCACATTATTTTTAGAGTTACGACCCATTGAAATAATTATCAGTGTTTTTTTTCATAAAATTTCTCCCCTCTGTTGTCGTAAAACATGGATAAACCCACTTCTAAGTTATATATTTCAAAAATTCTAGTTGAGCCTCTGTACAGAGGTCGAGCTATATACAGGCAAAATATTATTATAATAGAAGCATTTTTCACAAAGGAGAATATTTTGAAAATGGGTCATTCTATGTTATTTTTTCTGAAATATTGTACTGAAATAATTTTTATTGTAATAATATTCATAAAACAATTTTATATACATTTTCTAATCTAAGTGACACTAAATTTCATAACTATTATCCATTTAAACGCTTTTACAAAATCACGGTTCCGAACGTAGTCGGACACCTTAAAGTTCTGGAGGTCTTGGCTAGAAATGCTGGCCTAAAGGAACAAAAATTTGTAAGAGACCATGTGGTCTTTTAAGCCAAAGAAGTATATTCTGTGGTGAAAGCACTGTTTTCTGCCCAGAGGAAAAAGATTCATTCATTACATTTAAACCTGTTTAAATAGCACCTACGTTGAAATTTAATGACACGAAAATGAGAAGCAAGTACTAAAATTTTGAAACCTTCGTTGGCCTTCCTAGTCGTACCTCAATACTACTGAGACATTCTGGTCTATTCCGAAGTACAGAATCGGGAGTTCATACCTACTGTAAGCTTCTCCATAAAACTTTTTTTCGAAAACAGTCCGATCCCGATTTACCGAGCCGCTATTTCACAAATTTTTAACGAATGTTTTCTTTTCCCCGATCAAAATGAAGGCAAAATGCCTCTATTTAAAGAATAATAAACCCCCAAAATAACAAATTGTTTCAACAACCGGAGGAAAAAATTTATAGTTTGGATTTTTAAAAAAAATTATTTCTTTTCAACTATTATTTCTTTTGGCATATCATTTTTGTCCGGAACAGAAAAGAATTTTTCTTACAGACAGAAAATTTTGTCAGGGAAGGGTGCAGCCCATTTTTTTTTTGTCTCTACAGGTGCAGATTAGTCACGAGTGTAACTTGTCGAGTGAGTTTTGAACAAGAAAGGAAATTCTTTTTATCTCATCCCACTCCACAATGAAGATAATATTGTAAGAGTTTTTACCATTAGCATTCTTTCTTAAGAGAAGTGAAATTTACTACATGTACGGTTTTGTAGAAAATTTTATTTTTGAAAATTTGTGCAGCAATGCAGATTTTTGGAAACGAAAACGTTTCTCTCTAAGTGAAAAGCTTAACATTTTACACGAATTTGACAATCACGTTGAATCCCAAAATGCTTGTAGTGAAAGAAGCATTTCTCATTCTCTATTATTTTATTGTGGTACTCATCACACACCGTCTTAGTGTGTTTACATCTTGTGTTCTGTCTGCCAGGGCAGACTCTCAAATCTATTCTAAGGGGTTGCCATATTCAATTCGGAACCCATGGTCGGGTTTACCACAGAGTATCCCCCTCCCCAGTGACTGAGGGTGACAACCCAAGGGAACGACATTAGTTTAAAATTTTATAAACAATATTATTATTACTATTTTCATAATCTGCACTGGAAGAAATACATTAACAATTTTGAATATGAGAAATATGAGATATATACACAAGAATAAAACATATTAATGAAATATTAATAAAAAAAAAATTCCATCTGAAAGTTCTTCTAGAAGAGAAAAAAAATGTTATGTGACATAAATGGCTACTTTTTTGTAAAAATTTACATGTCTTCCTGATTTTGTTGTAAAGGTTGGTTTGTCTCATTAGTAGATAGTTTATCATCTTTTATGCTTTTGTTCACTGTAGGTAGAGATTCGCACACAGCTTTTGAGAAGATGTGCGGGTTTGACACGATCTAAAAAAACTGTAGTTTTTCGACCATTAACGCCAATGGTGATGGTTTTGTCTGTTCTGGACAGAACTTTATGTGGTCCAGTATACGGTTAACGTAAAGGGGGTTGCACACGATCGATTCTTAAAAAGAAATGAGATGATTATTGTAGTGAAGGATGAATGTAGAATCAAACAGTGCAGTGAGCAGATGTTGCCACAAGGTTCAGTTGTTGCATTCTGTTAGTGATGAAATTGTCACAAAAAGGAATGTTTGACACATCAATCATGTCACTAGGCAGACGTAGGTTTGTACCGTAAACAATTTCGGCACAAGAAGATTGCAGATCTTCTTTAACTGAAGTTCGTATGACGAGAAAAATGATGGGGACCATTTCAGACCATGTATCATTTTCATGGGCTTTAATGGCCGATTTTAAATGCCGATGGAAACATTCCACAATTCTATTTGACTTCGGGTGATATGTTGTAGTTTTGATCTTTTCAGTTCCCAGCATGCGAGTAAATTCAGCGCACATTGATGAACGTATCTGGGTTCCTTGATCAGAGGTGATTACAGATGGGCGACCAAAACGAGATATCCACGTGTCAAAAATTGCGCGGCAAATGGTTTTCGCTTGCATGTCTGGAATTGGGATTGCTTCTGGCCATCTGGAGAAGCGGTTGATTATCGTAAGTAGATAATGATGACCTTCAGATGGTGGCAAGGAACTGACAATATCTATGTGAATGTGTGTGACTGAATCTGACATCAGGAAGCGAGAATGTTCCTAGAGGTGTTAGTGTGTGTGCCTTTGGATTTTCGATTTTTGACACCATTCACAACACCAGACCCATTTCTTTATTTGGCATTTCATGCCAGACCACACGTAGCGAGATCAGATGAATTTTGTTGAAGCTGCTATCCCTGGATGTGAAAGATTATGAAGATGATTAAATGTTGTTCTTCGAAAGGATGCAGGGACGAAAGGACGTGGAACTCCTGTTGAAATATCGCAAAGCAAATTGCAATCTGGGGTTTGGTATGGTTTCAGTTCTAATTTAAGAGATGATCCATCACAGTCTGAAGAAATTAGTGAAGGTCTGGATCATTTTCCTGTGCTAATGCAAATTCTTTAAAATTTAAAACTGGAGATTTAGTAATAGAATGAATTTCTATTCTGGAAAGAGCATCAGCAACTGTGTTCTCGGAACCTTGCACATGCCTTATGTCGATAGAATATTGGGAAATTAAATCTAAGTGGCGTAGTTGCCGAGGAGAAAACATTTATTCGGGTTTTGTTTAAAAGCACAAATTAGGGGCTTTTGGTCAGTATATATAATGAAGTTACTGCCTTCTAACATATGTTTGAATTTTCTTATAGCCGAAAAAATTGAAAATAGTTCCCTATCGTAAGTCGACCACTTTTGCTGAATTTTGTTAAGTTTCATGGAGAAGAAAGCTATTGGTTCCCATTTCCCTTGTGATAATTGAAATAAAGTGCCTCCAATAGCAATATCTGAAGCGTCCACCCATAGGCTCAATTGAGCCCCTGGAATAGGATGTCTTAAAGGGGTAGCTTCTGCTATAGCGTTTTTCGCTACAAGAAAAGCTTGTTCTGCGTTTTCATTCCATTTTAATGGCTCGAATGATTTGCGAAAACTAGAATGAGATTTCTTTTGATTTGTATGCCCTTCTAAAAACTGAGCTATGAGGGCAATGGCTTTTGGTATAAGATATCTGAAAAAGTTAAACATGCCCAAAAATCTACGTAATTTAGTTAACGTGTTTGGTTTAGGAAAATTTAGAATACATTTTGCTTTATCAGTTAGAGATTTAATTCCATTTTCTAACAGATTAAAGCCTACAAGATCTATTGTTGATACACCAAATATGCATTTAGAAACATTAATGCAAAGACCGTATTCATCTAATTTTGAAAATAGGTTTTTTAAATGTTGATATTGTTCCTGAGGATTTTTAGATGCAATTAAAATGTCGTCGACAAATGCGTAAATACCAGGTAAGCTAAGAGTGACTTCGTCTATAAATCGTTGAAACGTTGCGGATGCGTTACATAATTCAAATTGCATTCGTGTACTCTCAAATAAACCAAACGGTGCAAATTGCTGTTTTGTGAATATCATCTGGGTGAATAGGAATTTGATGATAGGCTTTTACTAGAGATCGATTCGACTAAAAATTTTTAGCCGTGTAATTCAGCTGTAAAGTCAGCAATACAAGAAATGAGGTATTTATCTTTTAATGTTTGAGAATTTAAAGCTCTATAATCGCCAACATGTCTCCACTCTAAAGTACCTTTCTTAGGAACCATGTGAAGTGGAAAAGCATAATTACTTTTCGGAGGTCGTAAATGTTCCAGATGCATCAGATTTTGAAATTCTGTTTTCGCAATTTTCAAATAATCTGGTGCCAACCTTCGGGGGTTTGCCACCACAGGAGGACCTTTTGTTACTATGTAATGAACAATGTTATGTTTCACTGGTTGATTTGGATTAGGCAATTTTGTGATAGAAAGAAATTCTTTTAAAAGTTTATGATAAATTGTATCTGTAGAAATAGAAATTTGAAAAAAATGGAGATTAGCATGTTTTAAATGGCCTACTGATTGCAATTTTGTTTTTGTATCTCTGAGGCATTTATTCTTGAGATCTGGCACTAATTCAAAATAATGGAGGAAATCTGCTCCAAGAATAGGTGAACAAACATCGGCAATCAGAAAAGTCCACATGAAATCTCTTCTTAAATTAAAATTTAAAGTTAATGTTTTCTGCCCATACACGTTAATTGCGGAAGAATTCGAGGCAAAAAGAGTTTGTTGAGAAGCGTTTCTTTTTTGATAGACATTAGCAGGGATTAAAGACACGTCGGAGCCGGTGTCGACCAGAAAAGAAATATTTGTTGCCCGGTCTCGAATGAACAGGTGACGTGATTCTTTGGGCAAAGAATAAGTCGCCATTATTCTTCACTGGCTTTGTTTCCCTATCATGTGCATGGTTGAACGTATTTTTCTGCTCTACATTTTTTCCGAACCGCCTGTAAAACCAGCAAATCAAAAAATCACGCTTATTCGAAATACTCCTTTCACGGAAATTTTTGTTCCGACGGTATGGAGAGCGACCACGAGAGATTGAAAGGTGATCAGTTCTTTCATTTAATTTTTCTATTTCATGAAACAGTTTAGATTCTAATGTTTATTCCTTTTTATTAGAAACAGCAAAAGTTTCAATAGGAGATGGCGAGACTTCGAGAATTCTATCCGCAATGTCGGTGGCTTTGTTTAACGTGAGGTCAGAAACAGCAGCTAAAATCGTTTGAACCGAAGACGGTAAATGCTGAAGAAATAACTTCATCATTAGTTTATCGTCAATATTCAAAGATTCCGCGCGTCGTTTCATGTTACGCAGCAATTCGGAAGGTTTTCGAGAACCTAATTCTTCCCCTGAAAGAAGTTTCCGAGCCCCCTGCTGAAACGATTTCCCTGAACGATTTATGAGTTCGTTTTTTACTTGCGCGTTAAGATCTGTTTCATATCTGGATGCATGAGGATATCGCGAACTAAAGACGAGGTGTTGGGAAGGAGATTAGCTGCAATATAATTGTACTTTGTTGCAGATTCAGTTATGGATTTTGGGGTTGCTAAGGCAAATGTACTTTCACACATAATGAACCACAAGGCGGGATTGGTATTTGTACAGCACTTACTTCCGACATTGTGCAAGATTTTAGAACAAATTTACTAAATAAACAATGAAATATATGTACATTCAATAATAAAGCGCTATAATAATCAGTAATATTACAGTTAATCAGAATTTGGCACATTCAACTATAGTACATGATATTTTTAGCATGTATCTTAAGAATTTTTATCATCAGAATTTTTTTTTTTTTGCAATTAATTAATTTAAGCATTAAAGATAAAAAAAATTAAATAAAATATGAAATTAATAAAACAATTCAAATTAAATTAAAAGCACAGAAAAATGAAACAGAGAAAAAAAGATCCACTTATATGTGAAATATTTACAGCTGAAGATTGGTGCCACGCCCGAAATCGAAACCATGGAAGTAGATACTCCGATCCAAGAACAAAGAAATTGAGTCCTTATTTTAAATGGAAGTAAATGGCAATGTTTTCTTCATGTGACCATCGATTTAGTAAAATACTGTTCACAAGTTTAAGTTTTTGTGTGAAGATACGGGGTCACCATTGTAGTGAAAGAAACATTTCTCATTCTCTATTATTTTATTGTAGTGCTCATCACACACCGTCTTAGTGTGTTTACATCTGGTGTTCTGTCTGCCAGGGCAGACTCTCAAATCTATTCTAAGGGGTTGCCATATTCAATTAGGGACCCATGGTCGGGTTTACCACATGCTACAGCAGAACATCTTAAAATTTCTTCGTCGCATGAGCTACAATTATTAAACAGCGAGCACAAATTGAAATGGTATCTGCAGAATGTGGTGAAAAATTTTCGAAAATGAGAAAGCCATCAAAATTTACATTTTCTAATTCTTTGCATTGTTTGGAAACTGCGAAACACATCTCATGAGCGGAATGTAAATGAAGCAGTATTTTCTTCTCTGCATAAAGATGAAAATAATTCTTTCTAGTCAGAAATTAAAAAGAAAGCAAAGCATCTTTTTGCCAGTATTTTAAAATTTCCAATTAATTAGGGTGTAATAATTCACTATTAGTATTTTTATATAGCTGGTGAATAAAAAGTCTTTAATTTCAAAATATGGATATTTTATATGTAGTTTCTTATAATAGAATTTCCAAATACAAAAAAGTTGTATTTTTTTGGACCCCGATATCACAAATAATCTTTCCACCTAGACCAAAGGTCTAGGTGGAAAGAACAGTATCTCCTGCAACTGCAAACTGCTCACATGTTTAAAACCCCAAGCGTCTAAAAATTTAAAAACAGGTGATGTTGTACTTTTGGAAGTTACAATAAAATCTTATTTGTTGTGGCAGCTGGGAAGAATTCAAGAAATATTAATAGGACGGACAACAATGTTAGAAAGAGCATGCATTATTAAAACATCGCAAGGTTTTTTCCGAAGACCCATTTAAATGTTGTATCCTTTGTGAAACTTAATTATACATAAATTTTAGTAATATTCATGTTAAATTTTAGTAGTATGTATGTCCAATTTTAGTAGTATTCATGTTGAATTTAATGTATTTCATGTAAAATTAAGCTGTATTTCACGTTGAATCGAAAATTCCTTCATTTTTCCAAGATTAGAAATTAATAAATGATTTGTTGTTCTTAAATCACATTTGATTACATTATAATTGTGTTATATTTTTCTATAACCAATATTGAATATGTAATTGTATGTTTAATAACTTCATGTTTGTGTTATAACTAGTTGAAAATTGTTGTTTGGTTCATTTATATTCTGTGTATAATTAATTTGTTAACTGCATGTGTTTAATTGATTTTAAGGTTAATGAATTATTAAACTTAGTAATGTGTCTATTTAATGGGTGAGCATTCTTTTCATCGGTGAGGAATGTGGCAAAAAGCGCATTGGAAATGGCGCTCTTCGACCTTTTTGTAAGAAAACATTGAAATTGTTTGTAAAAAAAATGCTTTTAGTTTCTGTTCTGATTTAGTTCCGCTTTAGGTTTGGCTGTAGACTATGTAGATGTTTGGTTTCGCTCGTTAAGAGCTTATGTTAGAAAATTTAGTATTAGTATGCAGGACTGAGAATGTAAACATGTACATAGAAATATCATTAAAACATTGCTTCTTTATTTTCATTCGTTTTGCCTAAGCCTTCTCAATATTATCCTAATATTTCTCAAAATCTAATTTCTAATAAAAAATAAATAAAAATAATAATTTAATTTGTCATTATTTTTTTTATTCGCTTTAATTTCATTTCAAATTTAAACTATTCAAACGGAGTAGGTTTCAGAGTCGACGCGTTTTTAGCAACACCAACTCCGGTTCCACAGCCCTGGTTAAAAGAGTCGTAATACGAAGGAATACATGTTATTTCTAAAATATTTGTAATCTCATATTTACATACATGCGGAATTATACAGTACATTCTAATAACATAAAATCTGTCTAGATTCAAAACCCTCTGATTGTTGTGAGATGGAAATATAGATAAAGGGGAGGCCCCTCAAGTGTCGTCCCTGTCATTTAACAAAATTTAAGAGGTCCGTCACCAGGGGCGTAGCTACCGCCGTATCAATGATACGGAGCCCCCAAGCTACAGGGGCCCCATCATATGTAACTACAGTCCCACTAACAGGCTCCCATATCTAAAAAAGGGCCCCGAAGAAATTTTGATAAAGGGCCCCCTCAGAACTAGCTACGCCAGTGTCCGTCACTTATGTCACTCATATTCGAAATTAGACAAGATCGAAAATATTTAAAACTGAGGTATTAATCAAGCAGTTAGAAAATATTATATTTTCAAAATCAAAAAAAAAAAAATATTTCAGTAAAATGTTTTTTTTATTTTTTGTTGTTGCTGAATAATGTTTCCTTACCATAGTTGTATAATTTAAACTTATTGCTAATAAACCCTAGCTTTAACACAAGAAAGTAAAGAAAGAGTCACATTTAACAATAAATCAACACAGACGAATTTGAACGAAATTTAGTCGCAATAAAATATTTTCATTTTTTATGCCGTATTTTGAGAAATCTCATTTAGGAACTTCTTTAACATAATAAAACTCATTTCTTTATTTACTAGATATATACGTTCGAAATCTCGATAATGACAGCTTTATCAATGTCGTCTTATTAATTGATTCACATTTGAAAAAATTTGTATAAACCTCAATCTATACTTTGAATAATATCTCTATAATATCCCTTTAGAAATAATTGGTCCAACTATTAATAGTAAATTATCGAAAAGTTGCGGTGACATTCGAAAAAAATTAAAAGAGCTTTCTGTGTCTGACAAACTTATCTCAACTATTAGCGTATATGTTTGTCTTAACGTCTGTCGCCTTTTTTGAAAAATACGTCGAACATACCATCGTCTCTTCTCCCTTTTCCATGCTAGCAAAATGGCAAAATATTCATTTCTCTTGCGATCCATACTTATACGTAACTAGTCTGAAGGAACTCAGTGCGGTTGTTAACTGCAATCTTCAGTGTCACCTGTGGTAAACTCGACCAAGGGTTCCGAACAGAATATGGCAACCCCTTAGAATAGTGTTACGTCAAGATTAAATGTAAATGTAAAACATTATCGTTTGGCGAAGTAGTTCATGTACTACTCAGCAAGATTAAATGTAAAACCATAATCGTTTGGCGAAGTAGTATATGAACTACTCAACTAGATGAAATGTAAATAATGTTCTTAATTGCTGTTCTATGAAAATGTTTTTTGATTGGAATAAAATGACGGCTTAGTTTGTTTCTTGGTGGCGTAAATTAATTTAAAAGTAACCTTACATACGTAAAAAAGTTGGCGTCCGCGCATTTCGAATCGTAATGGAAAGCGAAAAGGCTAAAAGAACAGCATTGCGGAAGTCGTTTACAGTTTGCATTAATAATATTGAAAAAGCAATCGACGGTGGGAAATCGTCAACCGATGATTTTATTGAACTGCAAAAATCGTTTCAGAATAAATTTAGAAGATTGTCAGAAAGCCAAGAAATTGTTTCGGTGGCTATCCTAAGCAAAGAAGATTTCGCTACTACGTTTGAAAAGTATTTCCAAGAAGCAGAAGCCTACAGAGATAGGTACTGTAAATATTCATGTATTTTAGAAAAAATGATACAAGCGTCGGCGTCGTCAGAATAAAATACATCTTAATTAGATATTTCACAAAAAACGAAAATGCGACTTCCGAAAATTGATTTGGTAAAATTCAATGGCGATATTCAAGAATGGCTCAAATTTTGAAGTCAGTTCAAACGTATTCATAAAGATGTTGATTTGCATAAAGAGGATAAATTCCAATATTTGATCCAAAGTATGGTGGTCGGAACACGAGTTCGAGTTCTTGTAGATGGATATCCACATACAGCGGAAAATTATGACAAGTGCATCGACAGTCTACGGATGAGATTTGGACGCGAAGAACTTTTAATCGAGTTCTACGTAAGAGAACTGCTGTCGCTTGTTATCAAGAATGTAACAAATTCCAGATCTAAAGGTGGAATAACACAACTTTGCAATAAATTGGAGTCTCATTTAAGATCACTTGAATCCATCGGCATGACATCAGACAAGTATGCAGTAATGTTATTGCCCCTAGTAGAATCCTATATTCCTGAGGACATGTTCCGTATTTGGCTGAGAAATCCATTTGCTTCTACTGCAGAAGAATCTTATAGTCAAAAATTAAAGCAGTTGTTAAAGTTCCTTGGATTAGAAGTGCAAGGCGAACAAAGAGTTTTGTTGGCAAAATCTGGTTATAAATCAGATGATATTTCCAGAGATAAAACGGTGCGTCACCGAAATGAGGATGTAAAAACTTTACTTACAAATGCAGCTTTAGTGAGAAGGAAGAAGGGCCAGTTAAAAAAAATGTACATTTTGTTGTAAATTTAATCATAAGAGTTCTGAATGTGTTACATAACTCAAAAAATGCTTTAGCTTATAAAAAATGTATATTTTGTAGTAATTTAATCATAAGAGTTACATTGCTCAAACAATGTCTTTAGTGGATAGAAAGAGTGTTATAATTAAATCTAAGGCGAGTTTTAAGTGTTTAAAAGAGAAACATTCAGCCCGTTTTTGTCGAAATAAAAAATTACGTTGTGGCTTCTGTAATGATAAAGGGCATCACATTTTGTGTGTTATGCCCTAAAAAAGAAGAATTAAATAAAGTAGACACACACATTGTGAAAATGCTGTAAGCAACACTCTTTTTAACCAAACTCAGGAAAATTCATATGTGTACTTGCAAACGATTCCACTTAAGGTCAGTGGTGGCAACAGGCAGCTGGTCATGCGATGTTTATTGGATAGTGGTTCAGAAAATTCATACTAACTCAAAGGGCCATTTCTCAATAGATTTTAACGATCATTGGGAAATACACCATGATTCACGGTTTGTTTGGGGGAAGGGAATCAAGCCCCAAACAACATTCGAAATATAACATAAAAATAAAAGGCCTAAAAGGCAACTTTTCCTGTCGGCTTGAGGCATTATCAGAGGAAAATATGTGTAGCATTTTGCCAAAAATTACCGATAATTTTTAAATTTCTGAACTGGAGAAGAATATTTATGTTCCTGAGAGATTAGGTTCTCGCTTATCAGATATTGATTTTTTATTGGGAGCAGATGCACTAGGATAGATTTATACGGGGAAGCTCATTAAATTAGAATGTCATTTAATTGCTGTAGAGACACATTTGGGTTTTGCATTAATGGGTAAGGATGCTAAAATTAATCAAGCAAAGTCCTTATCTACTGTAAATGAGCAACAGAAGCCTAGGTCTGCCCTGAGCATGTTGTCCAATTATATATTGTCCTTAGATGTTAAGGAATGGTGGAGTTTGGAAACCATTGGAATAAGAGATCCGTTTGAGAATTTAAAGGGAAAGGAACTTAATTCCGAATCCATAAAAAGGTTTGAAAATGAGTTAGATATTCTTCAGAACGGAAGATATAAGTTAAATTGCCGTTCAAAATAGAAAACAACTTAGCGAGTAACAAAAACATAACTTGGAAAAGACACCAAAAAATGTGTCAAGGTATAATCGAAACCAATTGTTTTGATGATTATGTGTCTGTTTTCAAAGAATGGAAAAATCTAGGAATAATTTAAAGAGTCCCAGATAATGAAATAAATAATGTCGGATATCATCTGCCTTATAGACCCGTACTGACACCAACTAAGACCACTAAGATACGCTCTGTTTTAGATGCTACTGCTAGGGAGAGTGGAAAACCTTCACTTAACGATGTGCTTCATAAAGGTTCTAGTTTGATAGAGTTAATACCAGACATATTAGATAGATTTCCATCAGCCTCTCAGCCGACATTGAGAAAGCCTTCCTGCAGTTAGCTGTAGCCCCTGAACATAGAGAATTCTTAAGATTTTTCTACCCTCTTGAGGATATTAGGGAAATGGTTTATCGGCACTGTTGGGTTGTTTTTGGAGTTCATTCAAGTCCGTTCTTATTGGCGGCTTCTTTAAATCATTTGCTTGAACATTCTTCTTTGGAGTGTACGGAAGTTATTTCTAAACTAAAACATTCATTCTATGTCGATAATTGCGTTAGTGATGTTTTTACTGAGCAGGAAGTATAGAACTTTATTTCTAGTGCTAAGGCTGTCTTGAGCAAAGGACGTTTCAATTTAAGAAACTGGGAGAGTAATGTTAATGGTCCAGGTGTCTCTAAGTGTACGGGATATACAAACTTGTTAGGTATAATATGAAATTTAGATAGACACACTTAGGTATTCTGTAATAAATGAAACTTCTCAAAACAAAGATAATACGACAGAAAGAACAATTTTGTCATTTGTGCAACAGTTCTATGATCCTATTGGGATTTTATCTGGCGCCACCTTACTGCCTAAAATTTGACTCCAAGAAGCCTGGAACATTAAATTGGCCTGGGATGACCCTCTACCCCCAGAGATGTATAACAGGTTTTCAAGATGGCTACTTGAAGTGGCATGTTAGAAGTGTAAGATAGAAATTCCAAGATATGTAAATGTTAGTGGAAAGTCAGAGTTGCATGTTTTTGTAGATACGTCTAGGAATGCTTATACGACCTGTATTTTTTTTAGGTCGGTTACCAATAATGGTGTTCAGGTTCATCTGAAAAGAGCCAAAACAAGAGTGGCATCAATTAAAATGATATCGATACATCGGTTAGAACTGCTAGCCTGTAGTATTAGTGCAAGATTATCTCTTTTGGTTCGGACAGCACTCTTGACCTACCACATCTTAAACCAACATTTTGGACAGATTCGATGGTTGCACTGTGGTGGATTAAGAACCGCGGAGAATGGTCAATATTTGTTTCTAATCGAGTCAGGAGATAAATGAAGTAGACTCCCACGAAAATTGGAGGCATGTCCCAGGAATTTCAAATCCAGAAGATGTTCTCTCAAGGGGTTGCACTCCGCAACAATTATTAAATTTAAAATGGTTTGAAAGTCTCACCTGTCTAAGGAAAGATTCAGAGGATTGGCCAAACACAAAAATAGATTGTGAGGTTAAAGAGGCAAATGCTGAAAGGAGAAAGGTTACATGGTGTTGTGTTAACGTAAAAGAAAACTTTCCTTGGTACGCACAGAAATTTTCAAATTATTACTCTGGAATCAGGTTAGTAGCAGGGATAAAAATATTCATTGTTAACTGTCGTAAGAGGCCTGAGGATAGAAATGGGGGAGAATTGTCCAATTCAGAATTTGAGAATGTTAAAAAGATACTTATAAGAACTGTTCATGGGGAATGTTTCTTTGAACTAAGGAATGTACTGTGGCGGTGTGATATCTATATGAACTAGTACCAACATCCCGCGAAGACGATCGTTTTGGCGTGATCGGTTAAGTACTCGCGTTTGGAACGGAAGGTACCCAGAACGAA
>BMAV01027451.1:31044-41803 GCA_019973955.1 Trichonephila inaurata madagascariensis | reverse complement strand
TCTGTGTGTTTCTTTACGTTTGCAAAATTAAAATTCTTCGAATTCGAAATGCTCAGAAATTATTCCACTCTTTTTAAAACTTAAATACCGTCGGCATATTTGATAAAAACAAAAAATATCCAAAATGAAATAATTAAAAAGTACTCACATTTCAGTCAAAATGTCTTTTGGAAATTTAATACATTACAGAATTTCGTTTTGTTGTATGAAGTAGATGCAAACCCAAAAATGCCGCCATAATACTCAGTCGAATGAAGCACATGGCTATTTGTTTACGTCTTGTATCATGTGACTATGACGTCAGGTGAATCGAGTCCATTCAAAACAAACATTAAACTAATTGTACTTGTTCTATTTGTAAAACTCAGATAAAATTTCACACTTCATATTTGGATAAAGATGCTTAAATGTTAGGGAAAAAAATGTCTTCAAAAAGAATTTTTTAAATAAAAAAAGTCGTATTTTATGCTTATACTTTTAAATAAAATGCATTATGTATGCATATGTACTTTTTAAGAGAAAGTTTCAGCAAAGAGCAAAACTTGGCAACACCGGAGCGCGTGAACTGATTAGTTGGAAACATAAGATAGTTTTTATCGTGTGACTATAACGTCACATCAGTTTTTGAATTGATTGGCTAGAATCACGTGGCTTTCACTATCATGTGACTATGACGTCACATGAATTAACCTCATTGGCTGGAAACGCGTGATTATATTTATTATATATTTATGACGTCGCATGTGACTATGACGTCACATGATTTTAGTCCATTCAATTTATAAGTTTAACAGATTTTTTAGGAAGTAATGATGTCTATAAAAAAATTATTCATTTGTGTAACTTAATTTATATATTAAAATATATAGTGAAGCATAAATATATAAATGTACCATACTCAACATTTAAAAAATGGAAAGAGAGAGAACGCATCTGAAAATTAATCTGCAATTATTTTGCATTCCAACCATATATTTTAGAATAACATTATCATAGATTTTATGTGTATTACTTTTTATTAATAATTGTAATTTCCATCAAGCAACTGTTTACTTTAAAAAAAAAAAAAATGTTCAATGATATTTTTTATCACACGCTCGGTTTTCTTTGAAATTATTTTTAGTATCTTTTAAAGAAAACAAGATACAAATATTTTATTTATGCAATTTATTCAAATATTTCTTGCTAATATAATTCTTTATTAGTAATTTATTGATTTTCATTATATGTGTATTTTATAAATATAAGGTTAATTTGGAAAATTGTCTATACAAAAAAGTTTCTACTAAATTTTTTTTTGAAAAAAAAAAATAAGTTAGTCTTGTAGTTAAGAATTATTTCTAATGAGTAATAAAAATTGGGAATTCAGCTTCTAAATTGTACAAAAAACTATTGTAAAAATATTTATATTAATTTTTCTCGATGGTGTGGAAATTTAATAGTCCTAATTTTAAATGTTCCATGATCTATTTTGTGTGTAAATGTGTAAATACCACATACCTTTTGTTGATGAATTCCCTTTTTCATGAATTCACTCCTTTACTTATATATATATACATATATGCAAAATAAATCGAAAATTCAAAGAAAAAAGGGAAGGCTGTTAAAAACAACTAATGATAAAATATGAGAGTTTTTTTCCTAATACATTAAATATTGACCCAGAAACATTATTTTTAAAAAGAAACATGACAGTTATTAATATGTAATTATGTACAAATGCGTTTATTTTAAAGAAACATTGTTAAATCCATTAAAATAGTTGAAGTAAATAACATTACACTTTTAAAAACAAATGTTATGGTGGTATCCCTGAAATTTGGGTTGAAAACTCTTCGAGAATTCCATTACTAAAACATCTATGCTCGAACCTGACGTGGATGATTGAGACTCAGCCCTAACAAATAGCATACAGAAATATAACTAAAATAAGTTTGTTAATCAAGTAACTTTAATTTATAGAGTCCCGCTAGCAGAGGAATCATGATCGTTAACTCGTCGAAGGCGTTGCTAAGTTGTAGGTTCGAGTCGTAGAAGTCATGAAAATCTGCCGTGTAGAGAGGGTCAAAATCCTCCCGTTAGCATGGAGCAAAAGTCTGGAGAGTGGGATAACGGCTCAGGTGTCATCCTCATCACTTGACCGAGGCTTGGAATTAGAATTACACCCTAAGTTTGGTGCTATCAATAGCCCTCATGCAGTTCCAAAACGCGAAGTTATTTACTTAAAATAGCCACTCTTATTAACATAGCAGTTTTCAAGAAGGAGACAGGTAACTTTCATAACGTCAAAGAAAATCCCAAGTTCAATTCTTGAACCTCACGAGATGGCCCATGACTATATAAATAACACCTCTCTCTTTTGATATAACAAATACAGCTCTTATACTTACTTAACACTATTTTGATACCAGATAAAACTAACATGGGGTTACAAACCCTTTTTAAAATGAAAAAAAAATTCAAATTCTATAAGCAATAATGTCTAAAAAAATTTTGAAAATTTGAACTTTTTTTTATAATTTAAAATTATGAACTTCCTTTGGAATGCTTTCACGAATTCTCAGGCATTTTTCCTGTTAGAATTAGAATTGATCATTTTATTCCGAATTGGAATTGAGGAAGTGTGTCTCCCATGTTTCATTATCCGTTGTTTTCATTTCCCAAAATCGGAAACCTGTTCCTTTATATCAGGTCATTTGCCAAAGTACAATATTCCCTTAAAACCAAAAACTTAAAGTATGACAAGACCAAAACCTAAAAATGCGCTGAAATTACACAATTAAAACCGGAGAGAATCGAAAACGCAGAAGGTCTAGAGAGAAAGCAATCCTGCGATCAGGACATGTTTCTTGGCCTTTCAATGCAGCAGGTAAAAGTCACCTCTATGTTGTATATTATATTGTCAGTATTTTAAGTGACACTTGTCTAATTTGAATGAACTAATCTTGTTTTTATATTTTTGACTAAGAGAACAATTCAGTTCTTACTGAAATCAAATCGAATTTATGTTAAAAGATATTTCTAACGCAATGTGTATGATTTATCACATTTGAGAACATTACCCCATACAGTTCATCCTAAGATATTTTGTCACATGTTTATTTAAAAAAGTTAAATTGCTATTGAATCATTTTTTATCTTGTATATAAGTACACTGTACATAAGATTAATTTGTACATAAGATGTATGTAGAAATACAACCATTTATCAACGTTAGCATTACTGCTTTATGTCGTCTTGATCTGACCTTCTTTCTATGAGATTTTCTTTTTAAATATTCGGGCGTATGACACGCATCAAAACTTTTCTAACAGCAATTTAACTTTTTAGGAGTATTCGCTGTATATAACTCGCGCCCCCCCCCCCTTTTTTTTTTTCGAAGAAACCTGAAATGTACATGTACAATGAGTGCGGATTTAAGCTGATTTCGGGCCCTGGGCGCAGAGGATCTACCGGGCCCCTTCCACGCTGGTTGATCGCAATTTAATACCAGAAAACCTGGTTAAGTACAAGAAAACCAGGTTCTCCGGCCCCTTCACGCCTGTCTAGGCCCCTGCCCAAGTTCCCAATGGATAAGCCGGCACTGTGTACAGTGCTATTTATTTTGACACAAATGATTCGCGTAAAAACAACAGGTCGCAAAATATATTCACCACAGTGATCTGCTTAATGGACAATACAATAATAAAATCCATGGTTACTTTTAAACGAAAACTGATCCCGAAATGTGTATTCATCCATAGGCAAGAGAAAGGATGGATGTACAAAAACTGTGATTAAGAAATGTTTGGCGAAAGCATCCAGGCGTCTTAAGGAATTCAGAAAGTCTTTTAATTTGAAAAATATTCAGATGTCCTCTATAACGCAGCGATTCTTAACCCTCTGGCGGGAACATCAATTTTTTTTTTTTTTTTTTTTTTTTTGCGGTTTTTAGAAACATTCTTCTGACAGACGGGTACGCAATTTTTTTTTTTTAATTTTATTACTTTAATGACTATTTTAAATGTCCTTATCGCTCATAAAATTGAGTAGAATTTTTAATATTTAAGTCTTTATGAAGCACACTATATTAATATATTTTTATCACAAGAATTGTGACTAGTATTTTTATAAAAACTTATTAGAAATTATTTATATTCATGTAAAAATAATTAAAAATAATAATACCCAAAACGAAAAAAACTACAGCTAAATAGATACTGTTAGACGGCGATAAGAAAAATCGCACATATCGTGAATTGAAAAAAACCACCACGCGGTCCTCTGACTGAGTAGAGTCCAACTGAAGATGTCAAGGCAGCCCACCCCAAAAAATCACACCACAGCGCGCGTTATTTACAGGCATCAAAGCTAATCCTCCCCGTCTGAGAGACGGATGTTCCGGTCAGAGGGTTAAGCTACGGTCCGAACGTTGAGAGCATTGCAAACAATTGTGTGCAAACCAGACTAGATCACTAAATTGTTCCCAATGAGAAAACTGTACTCTAACTTGTATTTTGATCAAGAATATTAAGTCGGGGAGATGTGTTCAATATCTTGAGGGTTCGCGATGTCACGCTTAATACATGAAAAGGGGCCGTGGCGATCGAAAGTTCAAGAAAACATTGCTCTAATGTATAATACGAAGAAATTATTGCCGAAGTTCAACACCATAGACATGACAATTATTTCAAACAGATGAACGTCATTAATTCAGCATTTAGATATGTGTATCAATAAACCACTCAAAGCAAATTTAAAACGATATAGGAATATGTGGATGTGTGTGTGTGCCAGAAAGTGGAAAAACATTTACAAAAAAAGGCTAAATGCCTAGGGTGTAGCTACCGCCGTATCAATGATACGGGGCCCCCAAGCTAAAGAGGCCCCAACATGTGTAAGCAAAACAATCTTAAAATGTTAAGCGGCTGCTAAAAGAGTCCCCAAGGAATTTTTGATACACGTTTGGCATAGCTGGTCCTGAGAGCCCACTCAGGACTAGCTATGCCAGTGCTAAATGCAAATAGAGAAATATGATTTTTATATGTTTTCTTTCCTTTATTTTTAAGGTTATCGTTTTTATATCCGGCGCATATTACACATCCATAAATTTCCACCATATTTTTTTGTGTTAAAAGCGCGCATTATACAGTAGCTCCTTTCCAACTGCTGAAGCTTTCACCATTTAAAGTAGGAAAAATAACAGGACAATGAACATGCCACACCGACGTGCGAAACATCACATAGAGTTGAATTAAATAAAATTCGGAATACATCAAAACGTTCTACTCGACCCTGATTTAGAATTGAGGTCATTTCATAGACACACGTGTCATAATCAGGATAAAACAATCGGGCGTTTTCTTCCTTATAATCGCTATATAGCCAACTGGGACTCAACACTTGTGCATTTATTTAAATGTCGTCCAAGGATTTATGTTAGACATAACATACTCACTCAGCAGTAACAATTTGAAGACCGGGGAAAAAAATCAAGTTTACGTTTTCAAAAAGTGGTTGAGAAACTAAATTAGTCATGTTCAGAAACTACGTTTTTAAAAAATTCAACAAAACATACGAAATTAAAATGGACGATATAGCATGTTAACCGCTTGTAAAGTCTAAGGATACATAATTTGTTTTTCTATTAACTAATTTAAAAATAAATATATATTAAGAGTAATATAATCCTTATAAAATTTTTGCTTAATATTAATAATTTTTTGAACTGCAGATTATTTTTATTGTATTTGTAGGTGGTGTGAGATGTATGAGGGATTCGTAGGTAATGGCATTAACATATTTAATTTACTGATCAGCATAAAAAAAAAATATTTAATATTACAAACCAAAAATATAAGGCCCTAGAGAAATAGTTATTGGTAAAGTGAACCAGTTTTTTGACAATGAAAAGGAGGACGCGCGCGCGCGAAAAATTTAGGAACAAGTTACAACGTAAATACATGAAACCTTTTATTAATTCAAATCAGTAGCGCACACAAGGGGGGGGCCGGGGGGACCCCCCCAAAGCCCTTGATTTTTTTTCCGATTAATTATATTTCTAAGTATATAGTGCGTAAAATTTAATTAAATATTTGTTATTAATGATTAATTTTATTAATTAATGCTAATTATTTATTCAATAATTAGTTTTTTACTGTTTTTTGTTCCCGAAAATCAACAAAATCGAAAGGAGCATGATATAAGAATGGTGAACTTTCGACCCCGGACCCCCCCTTGAAAAATTTCTGTGTGCGCTACTGATTCAAATACACTAATTACACTTGCATTGATTTTAATTACTTATTTAAACGAGTATATTTTCCCGTTGAATGGTTGTGTTGTCAATATATCATTTTCTAATACATTGGAAATTTCGGAGCAAACAAATATCTTTCGTACTGAATTTTACGGTAAGTACTGCAGCTAAAATATCAACATTCATTCTTATTTCTCACTTTTCCAAAAATCATTTCCAACTGAAAAAACTTTTTCAACTTCTGCATTAGTTCCAGGGCAGCACAACGTAAATTCAACAAGAATAACTAAATTATCATATGGAAAGTGTTCATTTTTGAAGTGGTACTTCCGCCCATCTTTTGTCGGTTTCAGCATGCTGATTTTCCAATTGTTCCATTTTATTAGAATTTAAATATACATTTAGTCTTCTAATTTTTTCAAACAGATAATTGCATCGATTTTAATATCGGGCATTTCTTTCGATAAAAACTCAACATAATTTTCTCTATCTGCCCAATTTACTTGTGATGAAGTAAAAAAAAAAATACCATTAAAAACTGTTATTTCCTGTGCTATTTGTTTCAGACCATTCTTCGATATATTGGAAACATGTTTGGTTCATCTCTGAATAGAGATTAATAGATCAGTTTTTTTTTAATAAAATATTGAAAAGGAGGAAAAGTAGGACACTTTTCGAGGAAGGACAGAACCTATAAAAGGAGGACGGTTGGTCACCTTATTAGGGCTGTGAATCTCTGATTTTAACATAATGCACACACAATTTGACATTTTCTAAATAAAATTAAAGAAAATTTAAGTCATTAAGTTTTATTCCAAATACCTTCGGCCAGTAAGATTACTTACCATTGTTCCTTCATTCCCATTCTTTAAATATATCAAACAGCTGTAGATTTACCCCAAAATTTAATAGATTATAGATTTATTATAAATATTTACCTTAAAATCCGGCGTATAACGCGCACTTTTAACACAAAAAATAAGATCGAAATTTAGGGGTGCACGTTATACGCCGAGTATAAAAATGAGTATTAAAAAAAATTTAGACTTGTATATCGCCAAATACTGTTTATTTAAAAGAAATAACATACCTTATGAACTTTCATTGTTAGATAACATGAAAAGGCATTCTTTTTTTGACCATTTTAAGGCGAATAAACGTAACACTGTTTCTTGTTACAATTAATCCATTCAGGCGATTTTCTAGGACCCAGTTCGCAACACTTTACTAGAATAGGCCATTTCGTTACTCCTTTACGTAAAGCACATTTCTTCTTTGGCATGTTAATTATTGTCATTTCATTTCTTTTTTTCCGCTCCCTTACGGAGCTTTCGCCAACATCAAACATCCTTGCTGCAGCACGATTTCCATTTTCTTTTGCAAATTGAATCACTTTGATCTTGAAACCGGCACTGTATTTTGCATCGTTTACCAGGACCCATATTTACCGCTCGCTGTTTGAAGCGTATTCAATATTCATAGTATTGAATATACTACAGACAGCGAGCGTAATAAGTCTCAGGCTTGTTCTAACTCATTTCAGAATTAATCGTCCGCCTCGTACATCACATAAAAGGGGAAAAAGGAATCAATGTTTATAGAAAAGCGTGGGAAAAATCCAGCTATGGCGCTGATTCGGTCTCCCCTCCCCTCCCTTCTTGAGCTTAAGGGTTGTATAATTCTAGAAGTATACTATTTTTTCAAAAGATAGTCTGGAATGATTCATCCAATAAATAATGACTTCAAAACATAAGAAAATTGCACCCGTACATTTCAAATTTTTTCGTAAAAAAGGGGGTGCGCGTTATACGGCGAATATACCTAAAAATTAAAAAATACAGCTTGAAAGTATAGGTGCGCGTTATACGCCGGATTTTACGGTACTCTAAATATTTTTAAATGTAGTATGCATTACGTGATAGTTTATTTGTATCAGATATGAAATGTGTTCTAAAAAGCTTATCCGAGTTAACCCTACAATCTAAGAATCCGATTGTTGTTGCAATAAGTGAAACAATAATAATAAGAAAAAAACTTAATCGAAAACTTCTAAAGGGTTGTAAATTTAGGTAGTTGTGGTAAAGTTGGCAGTGTTTTGGAAACTGCTCAGTTTGTTAACTATCCCCGTGCTGTTGTAGTGAGTGTACCGTCATCATCATTGAAACAACATCATCGATTACATATCAACATCATAACAATCATCATTGAAAATAAGCAGCGTCTATATTAAGTCCATTGCCACTGATGTCAGAGGCGAATATCGGTAGGGGCAATGTGTGAGGACTGATTGACGTGTTACAGTAAAATAACTAACGTGCCAACCAAACCAAATGACTTTCAGACGTTATCTAAGACTTCAGTACAACGAATTCTGTTCTGCAGGCATATTGTCCCTGAACCTGTACTGCAGAAGTTACATAGACAAAAATGGCTATTATTTACGCAACAATACCTACTACTGCTAACGCTACTGACTGGCAAAGGGTTGCCTTTAGCGTTGAATCACATTTTCCGTTCTTCCGAATGGGATGGACATTCATATATTAGACAGGAAACGTCCAAGAAAAAAAGGCCTGTTACAGAACAAAAATATGTTGGTGACAGTGTTATGATGTGGGGAATGTTTTCGCTGTATTTCCTAGGTTCTTTCGCACCTGTGGAAGGTACTCTTAACGGATTGAATTATGTATCTGTCGCAAGAAAATGACGAAATTAGGACTTACATCGAATCCCTAAGGGAGATGATCAATTCACGCACGATGTTAAAATAATGTCTCTTCAAGGTCATTTCCATGATGAAAGTAAGTGATTTTATCAAACCCTGAACTGTTTCAGTAAAATGATGAAATGAACTAGTCAGGATTTGCATTGGCAAAAGGCTGTCCGGGGGGGGGGGGGCAGTCCTTGTACTTCCTAACCATACAGGTAGTACTATTGATCCCCTAAATATCAACCACATATCTTTAAAAAAAAATGGCTGACTTGTTCATTTCATCATTTCACTAAAACAGTTCGGGAATTTGATCAAATCACTTACATAAAGGAAATGACGTCAAAGAGACGTTATTTAAACATCTTGCGTGAATTGATCATCTCCCTTAGGGATTCGATGAAAGTCCTAATTTCATCATTTTCCTGCGGCATATACATTCTATAGTCGTTCATGTTCCCTCCCACATGTTGTGTTTCTTCAGAAGAACGGAATCTTTTTCCATATGCCATGAGTCCAAAATTACTCGGAATTGTTTGGATGATCACTATGAAGGACTTTCAAATTCTCCTCTGGTTCCTGAATTCCCCATATATTAACGTAATAGAGGATTTTTAGAATCCTTAATTGCTATATTCACAGCAGAGACAAAACTTAACTAAAATTAGTTCGGACGGGTGTCTCTTGTTCACATGTGGTTTAGTTCTAAATAGAGTTAGTTTTCCGTCAGTAAAAACTGTATCATGTTAAACACTTTCACTGTTAATATGAACATGCAATTTATCAACAAAACCTACAAACATCCCAAAATTCTTTATTCAAAAATACTTTGAAAGGAGGTGAGACATGTTGCAATGAGAGGACACATTTCACGATTTGAAAGGAGATATGTTGATTATAAAATTTTATAACGAGAAGAATGCATAATATAGTAAATAACTTATGTAGCATGTACTACTTCTGAGAGAATTTTTGTACTAGCACATAGTACTGTTAAACTTCTGCAAAAAATACGTGAATAATCCTTTTATTTAAATGTAGGCCAGGGGTGTCAAACTCGCGGCACGCAGGCCGCATATGGCCCGCAACGTATATTTTTACGGCCCAGACAATATACCGGCCCACGTTAATAAATAATAAAATAACAAACCAACACAGGATAAAAATAAGATTGGTAGAATTTGATAAACGTTTTTTTAAATGTTTTTTTTTTCTCCCTACTTTTATATATGTTTGTTAAAATGTATTATTCGAAATAAACCTACGTTTCTGTGAATTTTTATTTATTTTTTTGCGGCCCTTTTAAATTTAAATTTTGTTTATTTGGCCCAAACTAGCATTTGAGTTTGAACCCCTTGATGTAGGCGTTTTCTTAGTACAGGATCCACTTTTAAATTTATCATTATATTTCTATTTTTTTACAAATTTATACTTACGTTCACAATGTTTGCAATGATTGTTCACACCTTTGATTACAAATGCTGCCAGTCAGTGGCGTAACGTAGACCCTCGCATACCCCTCATCACTGGGGGGTGCAGGCGTTTAGGAGGCTCAAGGTCTGACTGACGCCAAGTACGTACGGATTTGCAATCCTTTGTAACATTCGGCTTGGAACTCAAAGCCTGACTTTGAAGGGGGTCCTATTAATTTCCGTTACGCCACTGCTGCCAGCGGGAAAATCTCCTTGATATTTTTCTAAACCTCCAATATTACTTCCGATTTCCTGTAATCAGTCACAAATAAGTCAAATAATTACTTTCAAAAATACATGTTAAGACAAAGAAAGAGCCTGATCCAACTTACCAGAACT
>BMAV01027451.1:0-23278 GCA_019973955.1 Trichonephila inaurata madagascariensis | reverse complement strand
CGGAACTGGTTTGTGTGTTTAAGTAATATGATTTAAAACTTAAATAATATGATTATATATATATATAATGATTCACGTTTTGTGAGTTGATGTAAAATCCCTTTTTTCGAAGATGGAAGGAGGAAAACGGGTACTGAATACAGTTTTCAAGGTTTCGTTCGGAAATGTTCACTGTCGGATAATTTAACTACCTGTAAAAATTATTTTTATAATATAAAGGACCTAGTAACATGCGATGCGAGTGAATTTTTTCAATAGATCTTCCCTTTCCCACCCTCTTGTCCACTATAGCCAAGTAGTCATGATCCCGAACTCTTAACTGGCTTGTCATGAGTTCGAGACCTGGTTCCGCTGCAGACCCATCGTGCAGTTCGTTAAATCCGTCATAGTTCAAAGTATTCCTGTTGGCGTGGTGTGGAGGCCTGGAAAGTGGATTGCCACCTCAAATGTCATCTTTGTTACTTGACTGTGGTTCAACATTACATTGTTGTTGTCAACAGGCCTGGAATTGCCTTTTTTGGGCTAAATTAATAAAATATCAAATCTCCTTTTGCTCTTTTAGAAGGCCGTAGTAGCTTAGTGATTATGGTGATGGACTTGTGGATGGAGTGGATTGCCAGCTCAAGTGTCATACTCGTCATTTGCCTGAGGTTCAAAACTATGGAGTTCGTCGCCAATAGACCTGGAGTTACTTTAACGTGCGACGTTGATAAAGTATCAAATCTCCACTCCCCCTTTTAGAAAGCCGTAGTATCCTAGTAATTATGGTCCGAACTCGTGGAAGGGGTATCGCGGATTCGAGTTTTGGTTCCACTGCAGTAAGAGGCTATTGTTCGTTAAATCTTTCGAACTCAAAGTTCTCCCGTTGGTGTGGTGCAAGTCACTTTACCGAGGTTCAGAATTACGAGGTTTGTCGCCAATAGCCCTTCCGTAGCCTTATAGTCCGGCGTTAATAAAACTCAACTCGACCCCCTTTTAGAACGTGTATCATGATACCAGTTTGAAGGTAACATTTAAGACTGTCTTCGGTTAATGTTAAAGAAAAGGACTCGAATTAGGTACATTTTTTCAGATATAAAAGAAATTAAAAAATTAATATTATATTCTGGCTTCACTATCCCTTAGAGAACAACATATTTTATCATTCTTCACTTTCTTGACCTAGCTGATCCATTTTTTCTGGCTTAAAATGTGTTTCGCGTTTTTTCTCCTATACCGTAATGTTAAATGAGCTGTCCTTTCACGTGTTAAAATGAAAAAAAATAAAAATATTCAAAGAATATTTTGAAATTTTAGAAACACTATCTTATTAACAGATGTATAATTTATAATGTTGCAAATTTTCCATGAAAATTGAGGCATTTTTGTGTTTGAAAATGTGCTCCGCGTTTAGTTCAGGCTCTCGTACTTTTGCCGAAAACAGCCTTAAATACTAGGTCATGATTTCTGGAATTAAGAATAAAAATCCGTTTTTTTTTAAATTTAAAAATAGAATTTTAGGCATTTAGATGGAATAAATGTATCAAAATGTAGAAGTAATTCGATGGAATCAAATTCATATCACGTGTGTAAGACATAAGGTATCCGACTACGTTCGGAACCGTGATTTTAAAAAAGCGCATACATGGATAATTTTCATGATATTTAGTGTCACTTAGATTAGAATACATGTATAAAACTGTTTTAAGGATATTTTGGCAAAAAAATAACTTAGAAAAATCTTTCTTCAAAATGTTCTCCTTTTGTGAAAAATGCTTCTATTATAATAATATTTTGCCTGTATATAGCTCAGACCTCTCTACCATGGCTCAACTAGAATTTTTGAAAAATTCACATCATTTTCAGAGTTACCACCCATTGAAATAATTTGGCGTTTTTTTCTTAAAATTGCTCCCCTCTGTTGTCGTAAAATATGGATAAACCCACTTCTAAGTTATATTTTTCAAAAATTTTAGTTGAACCTCTGTAGAGAGATCTGAGCTATATACAGGCAAAAATTATAATAGAAGCATTTTTAACAAAAGGAGAATATTTTGAAAAAAGATTGTTTTAAGTTAATTTTTTGCCAAAATATTGTATTTAAATAATTTTTTTTGTCAAAATGTGTCCTTAAAACAATTTTATACATGTATTCTAATTTAAGTGACACTAAATATCATGAAAAGTATCCATTTATGCGCTTTTGCAAAATCACGATTCCGAACGTAGTCGGATACCTTAAGTGTAAGAGAGTAGAATTAAAAATAATACTTCAAAGTTATTAAACTAATACAGAATGCAAGGAAAACACTTTTATGCTTTTAGTAACGGTTTATTGCTATTAAAAAATAAAACTTAAAAATTTTAACAGATGTGTCGGAAAATTCGATCGAGCAGCTGTAGAAGTTTGCCTTGACCCCAAGAACAATTCTCGGATCATCTCGTTTAAAGCCAGACATTTTCACCGCTAACTATCTGAGACAGACGATGCATTTCCAGTTAACTATCTAAAATAGGTCGCTGTCCTTACACGATTCAAGGTTATTACTTTTTCAAAGCCCTCTTTAGCTGCGATTTTTAAGTTTTAACGGACCAATAACTTTTCCGCCTTAAGAATCATGAATGTATTGCAGTAAGAGATATCATCAGCCTAATACATTGAACATAATTGGATAATAAAAACTAATGTTTTTTTTTTAAAATATATGTATTATTCTGTACTTTATCCAAGTAATATCAGCAATTTTATACTATTATAGACGGAAATGAGTGTTTCATCACTCTCAAAGGTACATTTCATGAACTCTATGGTCATAATTTTTGTAAAGTAAAAATGTGCTCACCAGTGACATACCAACCAGGTATCTTGTATTTTTTTTTCTTTCCGAAAGTGAATAAATTCTCGTATATACGAATGCAAATTCACAAAATTAAAGAAAAAGAAAACAAGCAGTAAATCGAGTCAGCAAATTGCCATATTTTTAATTATTTAATCCTATTCGTTTGAGGTATTTACATTTCATTTGATACACTTGTGCTTGAGAAACGTATAGTTAGTGTAAATCGTTGAATGGAGTATTTTTGTGATAAAGAAAATGTAAACAAAAGCAGGTGACAAAAATGGTGAAAAATACAGTTAAAATTCATCAAAACTGATTTAGAATTTAAAGACAAGAGGGAATTTTTTTTTTAAACTAAAAAGTAAACTATAGATGGAATGAGAAAATAAATTCCCATTCAATTTCAGAATATTCGCAAAGGTATATTCTTTTATAGTCTGATAAAATGCTTTTAAGAAAAAACAAAAGAAAAGAAAAAATTAAATGGGGGTTACTTTCTGTCCGCCTAACGGTAGATCAACTCCCATTGTATAATTTGTACGACTGTTCATACTCATTGCTCCAATTGTAAAACTGTAATTTGCATGCATTTTGTAGTTCTATTTTTCTTTCAATATATTGTAAGAAGGTAAAAAAAAAATAATTTCAAGTCTTCATCTCGGCATTTTAATTTGTGCTTCAATTTGGTGTCTCTTCAAATGTTGTTCCTAATCACATTTTCCTCTAAATTGCATCGAATTTTTATTCCAATTTTTGCTTCTGCACCTTGGTCAGAGAGTTCTTAATTTTCATAATTAAATGAGGGAAAACATTCCTTACATATAATTTAGCATCCCATTCTACAGATCATAACTCTTCAGTCATTCGGGATCTTGATATTTTCGGGATACTATTCACCAATTATTTCACATAATCATCTTTAGCCAAATCAATTTTAGAACTTAAGCCAATCAGTTGTTACATATTAACGAAAACCAATTTAAATCGCAACTTGTGTTTGTTATGCAGATTTCAGTTAGGGGTGGGGTGGGGGATTTTTGACCGGTCCGTTTCAGCTGTTTCTGTTTTTAGTTTTTTTTCAGTCTCATAAGAAATTGAAAGGCAAGACTCTATAAATATAAACAAATCTTGGAGTTAAATATCATATAATATAATATTGAAAAGAATCAAAACAAAGCAGGGCATTATTTCTTTGTATAATAAAATCTTATCGGAATCTTAAAATGAGATTAAATATTTTTAATGATCTATAATCTTTTTATTATATTTTTCTCTGAAACATTTTTGTAGTGAATCTTATCTTCCCACCTAAGACGCTGTTTCTAATTCACTTACCTTTTGAATTAAGCCTTGAACCACATCTTTTTTTTATTATTATTTTATTTTATTTTTTTAACGAAACATGTCTTTTTTTTTAAAGTAAACCATGAAGACTCACTAACTCCTGCTACTGACATTTATAACTCCTATTTTGCGTTTAAAGCATCGGTCATCAAACTTTTTGGTCTCACGGGCCAGTAAATTCATAATTTAAATCCCGTAGACCACTAATGAGATTTCTTAAGTGTAAAATATATTTATAAAAAAAATTTGTGATCTAAGGACACATAAAATATACCTAGTTAATAAAATGAAACTATTAATTGTAACCAAATTATGAAAGCTTTATAAATAAACCATAATAAGATAAGCAAAAACTGTAAAAACAAAACAATTAAAAAATGGTTTAAGTATATCAAACATTAAGCATAGTACATTCCTATGAAATGGCTTTATTCTGTGAAGTAGCATTTTTATAACTTTTTACGTATTGCAATGAATTGAATTATGTTTCAAAATGCATCTTAAAACATAATTTAAAGTGATGGGTAAATATATTTCACATTTTTCTGGGAACCAGTAAAATTTTCTCGTGGACCACCACTTTGGTGACCTCTGGTTTAAAAAGGTAATAAGTAATTATTTCCAGCGTATGTTAAGCATTCATTCATAATATAATAAATTAATTTATAAACAATCACCAATTGTAATTCTAATTGGAAACCTTTTTATCTTATCTGTGTAGCGTTCTAGAAAACATCAATTTAAATCAACATTACAAAATACTACATTTCCCTTTCCATTCATTTGTTCTTGGATTAAGTTTTGTAATATGCCTTATTTTTAGAGTTGAAAAATATCGACCGGGATAAAAAAGAAAACTTTCATTATCAAAGAGTTATTTAAAAGTTGAAGAGATTAATATCTTTTTCAGAAAAAGTATTTGTTCCCATTGAAATCTTATTTAATTACATTCACCACAAAACAACTGAACTTTCGTTTCACCATTTCAAAATTTTTAACAGAACAGTACTCTTAACAAAAGGTTACAAAATAACCACCAAAGGCCACCCACAAATTCATCTTTTCTTTGCTTTTTCTTCTTCTCTAATGAAACTTTAATTACCTTTCTTTTTTTTCTCTTTTTTTGTATGCCTATACTATAAATCCAACACAAGCTGGGTTTATTTCCACATATCTAAACAAACCTACCGATGCTTGATAATTCGTCGGATTATGCAAACTGTTTATAATGGAGAACTACCGAAGCATACCACGTCAATGATTACTAGAACTTAAAAAAATTAGTTTGGAAGAACTTAAAACTATGTCAGGAGGCTCACTAAGTTACGAATCTCTGCTCCAAGCATTGAATCGCTTAATCTCCTGAGTTGCAGACCTTAATCTTTGACTTCGGCCGTGCTTCAAGAATAAAAAGGGGCAGAATCTTCCAAGATGAATACTTCGGCCACGCGTGATGGTTCCTCTTTTGAGTAACTCCTTTCGCTGATTATAGCAACAAAGAAAGTCTTTGACCCGTTTCGGCCAAAAGAAATTACCACCGTCTGTTGCTTTCTTTCGCTTTCAAAGACCCCTCTTCGCTGCTGTCATCGAAGATTTAATCCTTTTTATGATTATCTTCGTTGTGTTGCATTCTAGTAGTTCATGGTACATAGGACTATTGCTAAATACTTTGTGCTGGTCATTGTCGCAATCTTATGCAATATATAGAAATATACGACCATTTGTTTCTTAACCTGATTGAGGGAAAATAATAACAAAAGTTAAACATTTTCAAACACATTCCAAAAGCAAGCAAAAGAAAACATGTTTAAGCACATATCTAACATAGGATAAATATTTTCCAGCGTTCATCTTAGATTTAATAAACATTCAACGTGTTTTTCTTTAAGGTTAAAGACTGAAACATTTTTACAGCTAGTAGTAAAGCATCCAAGTGTTACTTATGGATATTTCATTTAGAATAGAAATTCTTTCACGCAACAATATTTACCGCCGTATTAGCCATATCAATGATACCGGGTTCCCAAGCTACAGGGGCCTTAACATGTGTAATATTTTGACACTTTTAAATAGTTCTTTTTATACAATTATGCGATTTTTATTTTCCAAAAAAGGGTCCCCAAGGAATTTTAATACCGGGCCCACTCAGGACTAGGTATACCAGTGTTACGTAATAAACTATTCATTTATAAAATTAAACCAATTCATTAATAGAATAAACTTTCACGTAATTTACACTCTTATTTAATAAACATCAAACCCATCCGCCTACTTTGAAGCAACTAGTCATTCATTTATTAAATATATATTCATGTTTCTACCTCTTGGAATAAGTGTACTCATATTTAACTACAATAGAGAACATTTTCAAGATATGAACAGTTTTCAATTATAGTTATTATATTAGTTTTCAATTATTTTGTTCTCAACCTAATAGATTCCCGAAACTAATTCTCGAAGTAACTACTGTAACTTACATTCATTATTTTTAAAAAGCGTGTTTTGTTTTAAATGCAATCAATAGAAAAGATTTTAAAGCTCTATTGTATAACTTAATATCCCAAGCTGAGAGGTAAAATATTATTGTAAGAGCTAAGAGAAATTTCACCAGAATGGTTTATGGTTGTTGTTGTTTTTACTTATAAAGGTATTAAAAATTGCAGTCGAAAATTGCTAGTAAAATTCATTTATTTAGCAGTTATATTCATAGGATTCAAATTTTAGATAACTAAAAGAGGCTTTGATACTTCAATACTATTTAAAAACCTAGCATGTCTTAAAGTTATACATTTAAGATTAAATTAAAATTGCGTATGTAACTGGCAGATTAAAGGGAATTATAGAAAGAATCGATCACCTCGTCTTATTTCGATTTTTGCTCTCGTAACGGTTAAAACTAAAACGAAATCTAATAAACAGATGAAAATTCAAGCCAATTTTACGATATTTCTATCGAGTGAAATAGAGATAGTTGAAATTTTAAGGAAAGCCGAATAATTGAAACAATATAAATGAATAAATAATATTAGAAATACCAGTTAACTTTGAAAAAATTATTTAAAATCAAAAACTTATTTGAAATCACATAAAAAATATTTCAAGTTCAAATTACCTCATAATAATAGCAACCTTGATAGCATTATGGATTTGTAATTGATATCATTCCTTCAACGATTTCTAAATGTGCAGACATTTAAAATAGTATTGGATAGATTTATTTAACTGCAAAGTTTAAGCTCATTTCAGCAATAACGTAAAATATGTTGCAAATGTGTTAATAATTTTGATTTCCATTATTTACTTGTAGCGGCTTGTTCCAATTTAGATTATTGCTAAAAATCAAATTTAGGTACTTCATAAGGAAAACTTAAGAGAAGCTCTGCTGCATGGAAACTACGGATGAGATTAAATGAATTGTAAATTAAAGTAAGAAAACTCCATGCAGTCAGGGACGTCTTAAAGCATGGGCCAACTGGGCCCGGGCCAAGGGCCTCGAAAACCATGGGGGCCTGGTTTCATTCTCGACTCATCCTTAATAAGATAATGATTCGAATAATTTCAACGGTCAAATGTTTTTCCTGTTGTATTTTCTATAAAACTGGGAATTTCGGACGATATGTCAACTGGCTACATATGATGATGGTCGCCCATGTATAAGCCTTGGTCTACCACCATCCTCCATCTATACTCTTTCAGTCAAAAGGTGACAGTCGGTCGAGCCGGTATGTACGATTGTAAGTCATGCACATTTATTTGTATTGAGTTATTGTTTGTACAAGTATTTGACAAACAAGTAGGCTATGTACTGTCTAATTAAAGCCATATTTGGGGCCCCACATTTGGCAGGGGCGTAGCAACCACCTTATCAATGATACGAGCCCGCCCCCCTCCCCTCAAAGCTATAGGGGCCACAACATGTGTAAGCAAAAAATCATAAAATATTAAAGAGTCCTCAAAAAATGATTGATACAGGGCCCTCTTAGAACTAGCTACGCCAGTGGCCCAGGGTCTACTTTTGTGTAGGGGCCCAGGGTTGTCTAAAAGTTTTAAGACGTCCCTGTATACAGTATTGTGTTGTAAGGAAATTTGTTAGTTGTTGCTTGAAAGCTATATAAAAAAAGTATTCTGTATTGAAAACAGCTTTCCTCTTAATCCTCTTTATGAAGTTACTTCCGTGTAAATTTAAATAATTCTAAATTTCTATTTTCGAATGTATGTCTCCTGCGCTATTCAACGAAACACCGTTTGCGTTTTTCTTAAAAAATGTATGATCTTTTTCATTCCACTGCATTTTATTTATTTTTATTACCTCTCTTTTGATGGTGGAAACGCTCGAAAGTATGGCGACCATGAATTCTATTTGTCTCATATTCTTTTTTGCTACCTATTCTTCTCGAGTTCCTGCTTTGAAGAATCTGGATGCACTTTCACTTTCTTGTTCTGAGATGAAGCAATTGGGCCATGAAAAGAGGTCAATATCAGATGTAAGTATTTCCGGAGCGGCGCGTCAAGCTAGCCCATTGTGAGACCACGCTGATTCATCCGCAATCGCTGTCCTTCCTTTTCGAACTGAAATGAACTGAGGAGAAAAACAAAAATTCTTAGTCAAATTAAAGTGAAAATAATATGTATATAAAGTGATATTAGTTGAATGTGATATTTAACAATTAGCAAAGATGGCAAACTATGTTCGAACGCATTTCCACTTTCATATTCTTTTGATGGCAATTTTCATTAGTATTCTTTTTGTAAAAGAGTATTCATGATTTACTAATAGAACAAATATTTTTTTAAATCGCAAGTCAAATCAATAGTTATTAGCAAACAGAGTTTTAAAAGATAGAAGTTACTTTCCATTTTGCTTAAATTACCGTTCTCAATTTTCATGTGTCAACGTTTAAAAAAAAAGATCTTGTATATAAAAACGTTAGGAATTTTTTAAAGAAAATAGCTATTTTTTTAAATATTTAAATTATTATTTTACGGTACAGATTTATTTAAGGGATATTGTGCAAATACATACACATTAATACATCTTTATCGTTATAAAAGCATGTCATTCTCGATTAAAAGATTTTTTTTTTTTTTTAAAAATATTGCAGAAATACGTGTTTTTCTAATTTGCTAAATGGTATATTTCACGCTTCTAAATTTTCTATATAAATAAGTTTATTTATTAATTTTTTTAGTATTCGTTTCATATTTCTTTTTTCGAATTTAAAATTTGATAACAGTTTTAACATGTGTAATATCGCGATTTCTATCATTAACTTTAATTGAAAACTGCTATATAACTGAATATTTCAAAGCAAAGTTTTATAAGAGTAACACTTTGGCTTTATATATATATATATGTGTGTGTGTGAGAGAGAGAGATCTAATCGAAGCATGCCAAAATGAAACATTTGAAATGTTTCACTAATTTAAACCCATATCTCGTAGATAAAATCTGCTTAAATTTTATGGAATTTTTAAAAATTTGACTTATTAACGAACATTCTGATTCTGTCAAATTAATTTACAGGAAAAAAAAAGAAAAAAAGAAAGAATTTAATATTTTGAGAGCATTTGAAAACTGTTGTAGAATGTGGTAGTTTTTTGAAGCTATTCGTATTTTAGGAAATTAGAATTTCACTTTTATGTACATGAAAATCTTATATATAACTCTCTCTGTATATATAACTATTAATAAAATATTAAAATTGTTATAATTCCAACATATTACTTAGCATTATGTTGCAATATAACAGTACAATACAGGTTAAAGTATTATTTAGTCACATACAGATAAAAGAACAAAGTATATATATATGGGGGCATGTAGCAATCTCATGTAACATTAAATTCTATCGTATATTTTTCTCTAAATCATAATTACGAATAACAATATTTTTTAAAATGCCAATCTCATTTCGTTTTCTAAGTTTAAAGCAATGCTTCTCAAACTTTCAATGCTTGCGACCCAGTTTTCAATCATAATTTTCATCGCGCCTTCCTCTGTACAATAACAATATAAAGAATGAAACAATAATGTACTATGGCATAAGGCTACAATATGATTCTAATTAGAAATCACATAAATTAACACGATAGTATTCAGTTTTGTATATAATTTTGTATATGACAAACCTATGGATATGTGTCAAAATGTATTTTGTTTTGCTTCTTTTCAGTAAATTGATAATTTTTTTAAATAATCTTCTACTTTCGACTTTTCGATGTGCTCGCGCCCCCCACTTAGGGTTGTCACGACCCCCTAGGGAGTGCGCCTCACAGTTTGAGAAACGCTGGTTTAAAAGATTAAATCCTGTACGGCAAGTTTATTCTTGATTCCTAGAAAAAGGACATCTAAATAGCTCACACATGTCTTACTTAGTGATTGTTTGGCCTCAAACTTTTTCCTACATCTACCAACACAATTTTTAAAAATAACTAAAATTTTCTTTCACTTGAACGAACACATGCGTGATTATAACATGCTTATTGTTTTTCCCGTTGAATTTTCTTAATCTGGGAGTATGTGAGGATTCTTCTGTCCTTTTGCGCGATTTATACTTGTAGCGAAAGGTTGCATAATGGTTTACATTGCTTCTTAATCTTTGCTTTTTATGCTTATATATCCAGATAAGCAATTGAATTGGAATAAGTAATAGAAATACTTTTTTTTTTCATTTTAGTAAAAGAAGAGTTATTAAATTACCCATTTGTTATAATACAGTTTTATTGGCTTTTATAAACTGTCAATCGAAAAAAAAATCTTTAGCAGAATATGTTTTGCAAATTTTAGATTCACAAAGATAAGGTATCGTTTCCCCTATTTCTAGAAATACTTGTTAAAATAATTAATGTAATAAAAGTTCTTTGTCCTTTTTTTTATATAATTTAAATAAACTTTTGGGATAAATTTAATTTGCAATACTCCTTTTGTTTGTATTTTAATCAGACAATTATTTATCTGATAATTATTTTCAAGAACACGAGATGATTATTTGAAACACTTGATCAATCAATGTAGACTAAATCTGCAGTATTAAATGCATAATTTGACATTTTAAAACGCGTGATACTTAAACTCGTGATTGTGTTCTTTAAAGTGAATAGGCATTAAAAATATATTGAAATGATATAAACGCGACGTTAAAATTAATCTAAAGAGTAATTGGAGAATAGTACATCTGTGTACCATAAAATCTAGATTAATTGTTTAGTTTGTACACAGCATACTTTAATAAATCTTACGTATGATTTTTTGAAAAACAAATGAAAGTTTTTCTAAAGCTACCATTGTTAAGTGTGAAAGAATGATATTTAAAAATTAAGGCTTTTTGCCTGATGAAAAAAATCTTGTCTTTTGTCGTTAAAATAAGCTACTACTTCTACTTATGTAATATTTATTCTTTTATCCAGTTCTGTAACTTTAGACAAGGGCACCTTTAAGTTATTCAAACTCAATCTCTTTTATTGTTAAAGGATATTCTTGTTTATCAACCCATTTGGAAAAGATACACGTGCCACATCTACGGCTCCATGCACCAGAGCTTCTATTTTCACCTCCTCCATTTTCCATTATTAGCATACGCCCTGACGCCCAGTGTTGGATTGTGATAAGATACGTGAATCCAACTATCTATTTCATCAATAACAACACTACTTTTTAAAATAGATAACGTCAGTTAGAAAGCTGATCCTATTCTCTGAAACTCCCCCTTCTCGTCAACAGATCCCCGAACTTGACAGCCACTAGACAATCGGGGTTGTTGGTCAGCTTGTGACCATCGATAATTGGGGGTCGCACTGGCGCTCGTGTGAGACGCTTGGCTACTTGATTTGGCTCCCGAAAAACATCTCTCCGTTTTAAAGTTAGGAACTTTTTATCAGCATGCACCAGTCGAGAAGCCCGCACCCGTTTCCTTCCGGCAGAATTACTGAAAAACCAGAGATAAGGTCGCACTGATTGGGTTACCACGACACACGAATTTTACGTGTCAACACTTCTCTCAAGTGCAAAAAATGCCAAATTACACCGCCAAATCATTTTAATTAAGTTCAGTAATTATTGGAGATAGGAAAAACTTTTTGTTTTGATAGAGTCTTAGTGACACATTTTTTAAAGCCATGTTCAACATGTATCTGAATGAGACATTCGAAAATGGAATGTTAAGCAAATGGTCTAAAAGTTAACTACAGTAACTCTTTGTAACGAAGTCGCTAAATCCCCCCAAAAAGGTCGTTATAAGGAAAATTCACTATATAGAAGTTCATCTTTCAATATATTTTTTAAATCACATAAAACAAATTTAAAATTCATACACACTATATACTTAAAAAAAGTAATTATTCACACCTTTTTAGTAAATTAATATCTATTTCTATTTTATAAATCTTATCCATCAAAAAGAAAAACTGCAAGGAAAACAAGAAAAAAGAATGTCGGAAGAATTCACTGTATTTTCAACATTAAGAAAATAATTGTATATTAAAATAAATGAATTCTAAAGACATTTTTTTTTCTTTAATTTAAAGCATACAAGTAATTTTAAATATACATTATTTTATAACTAGAACCCCACTGAGGTTGAAAGAGGATATCGAAGATGTTTCTAGTAAACTGCACAATGGGGGTTACAGGTACTTCTTGAATGAAACTCCCAGAATTCTATTGCTCTCGATGAATTAGGTACCTAATAAAACCAGTTCTAGATTTATGACCACCATAAAATGTGTTTATAGAGAATAACTTGAAATGTCCAGAAATACTTTAAAAATAGGGAGGAAAAAATTGAGTTGCAAGAAAAAAGTTCACTATATAGAAAATGCACTTCGCTATAGGGAGGTTATTTCGCTATAGGGTGGTGAGCGTGAGAATGAACTATTATGAGTTTAGTTTTTTTAAAGTAAAACTCACTGACCTTCACTGGCGAAGTGGACGCTGTATTAAAATTCTTTCATTGCTTTTTTTCGAAAACTAATAAAAATGATTGCATTCGTAAGATATTTGGAAGTGTCAAAATATTATAAATGTTGAGGGCCCAGTAATTGGGGGCTTGTTCCATTGATGCAACTGATATTGTGATAGCCATGCCTCTGTTGCTCATACAAGATTAATTGTTTATATAATGTTTTGTTAAACAAAAACTGAGCAAAATTTATTAATAAAAATCCAACAAAACAATCAGACATTGAAAGAAATAGATAAATAAAGCATTATAGTTTGTTAATGAAATAGTGAGTGTATTTGAGAGTATAATTACAGCCGTTAAACCAGTAATAAAGAAGAACTCAATGTTTGTTAAAATGTATCGCTAAATGAAATATTCTGTAATTTATTCAATGAATCGAATTCTTCCAATTTAAAGCATTCTGAAAATTCCCAATTTAAATTTTATATATAATCTTAATACATAATAACTACAACAATAAAATATATAATAAGTGACACAATTTCAATCAATAATTGGTTTATATAGCAACTGCTACAACATATATTATGATAAATAAAATATGGTTCATAGTAGTGAAAGGATTTGTCAATTTATTACTAGAATTTATCTTAAATAATGTTCTCAAAATTTCAATTCATTAAAATAATGGTCAAAATATTTTATATACAGCCACCCAATGTTAAATACCAACCCTCTATCTTATAGCTTCGTAATAGTTCCTTTTAAAGTTTCTAAAAACATCAGACCAAATTTGTAAGCGAGATTTAAACTCTTCATTATTGAAATCAATACCTTGAATAAATAAAGAAAATATTTAACATTAAATTAACAAAGTTTTAATGACTACTTATTGAAGTTCTATTTCTGAATGCTTAGAAATTTTCAAGGACATAAACAGAACCAATTTTTCATCCTCTAAATAATTGTACTCATTTTGGACCTTGAAAATTTCACCTGCCTATCAACCTTTCAAATCTACTAACGGTATTCCAATGGATTCTGTTGCTGGCAATTTCGTGGAGTTAAGTGTTTTTGTTAATTTTTGATTGAAAGTTTTTGAAAATAGATTATCTTTGAATTTTTCCCCGTAATAAATTACTCCTTTTGAGTGAAATTCATAATGCTTTTGCCCAGTAATAGTTTTTGTGTTTTATAATTGGAGACATTATTCATATAAAAACTCTAATACTAATGAATCTAAAATAACTTAAATAATAATTAATACTTGAAATATAATTGAAGGGGAAAAGCACTGTTGCTAAAAAAAAAAGAATTTTGAATTGAATATACTCCAATTATCAGTATATAAAAAAGATCGTTAGGCTTTTTCATTTCGACTTGAATAAATAATTGCTTTTATATTAAATAAAACTAAATTCTCTTTTCAGCATTTTCAAGAGTTTGAAAAATTATTTTGCGTTAATACTTATTATTTTTTTGATTTTTGCTTTATATTTCGTGCAGATTAAATAAAGGCTAAATTATACCAAAACGATTTTACTTATTTTTATAACATAATTAAAACTTTCTCCTAAAATCCCTAATGTAAGAGCTACAGATTTTGGAAAGAAATCATTAGGATGTCTTAAAATGCCCAGGATCAGTAGCGCACACAGGAATTTTCAGGGGGTCTAAAGTCCACTATTCTTGTATCATGCTCCTTTTAATTTTGTCTATTTTCGGGGAAGTAAAAAACTAATTATTGAATAAATAATTAGCATTAATTAGTAAAATTAATCATTAATAACAAATATTTAATTAAATTTTACAGACTATATACTTAAAATTATAATTAATCGGAAAAATATCAAGGGCTTTGGGGGTCTGGACCCCTAGACACCCCCCTTGTGTGAGCCACTGCCCAGGATCATCATATTTGATTCCGACCGCGCGATGTTCCCAAAATAAGAAAACAATTTTAAATATACTTCACGTAACAAAAAGAATGGCTTCTCAGAAGATTTATATTAATTAAAGTAAAGTATCTATATAGCCCCAAAGATTCTCAAGTATAGTGGCAGTACAACGCATTCCACCCTTTCCACCACACCGCAAGAGCTGAAAGCGATAAATAGCCAAAAGTAAACACCCACCTCTGGGCTCGAGTGCCGAGAATTCATCTGAATATGCTCCTGGTCTCCGCCACTAGGAATTCTGTATATAGTTCCTTCATGAATTCCATCACCTCTCACTGTCTTCTTGGTGAACTGAGAAAACTGAACATTTTGCATTGAACCAAAACCCTTGCCAGGAAAGGAACAGGCTGATTTCCTGATCAGCTGACAGCTTTTGATTGCCGGACATCAGTCAACGGACATCATTCAACAGAGACCGGACACAGGATATGATAAAAGGTAAGCGTCGAGATTCCTCCGGCATAAATTAAAATATTTTGCGGATGAAATGCCTTGTCTTAGGAAGTTATCTTGACTGCAAAGAGGAAGGACCAATCATTCGTATCCTAACTGTTGTTGATGGCACTAGTTGTTTCACTTTACAATCTTTTGAATCCATCCTTTTTCCATTGTTGCTTCCATAACTTCAGAGCCCTGGAATGTTTACATTAATTAGACCTGTAATGATGAGCATTGTGTGTGTGATAGATATTACCTGATGTCTATATTTTAATCGTTGTTTCCGTAATTTCACAGCGCTCTGGAATGTTTACATTATTTAGACCTTTAATGATGGGCATAGTGTGTGATAGATATTACCTAATGTATGCTTTTTCATCGATGCTTCCATAACTTCAGAGCACCAGAATGTTTACATTAATTACACCTGTAATGATAGGCATTGTGGGTGTGATAGATATTACCTGATGTCTATAATTTAATCGTTGTTTCCGTAACTTCAGAACGCTCCAGAATGTTTACATTAATTAGACCTTTAATGATGGGCATAGTGTGTGATAGATATTCCCTAATGTATGCTTTTTCATCGTTGCTTCCATAACTTCAGAGCACCGGAATGTTTACATTAATTAGACCTGTAATGATGATCATTGTGGGTGTGATAGATATTACCTGATGTGTCTACAATTTAATCGTTGTTTCCAAAACTTTAGAACGCTCCAGAATGTTTACATTAATCACACCTTTAATGATGGGCATTGCGAGTGATAGATATTCCCTAATTTATGCTGTTTCATCGTTGTTTCCATAACTTCAGAGGCACCGGAATATGTTTACATTAATTAGACCTTTAATGGTGAACATTGTGATTGATATTTCAAATCATTTTTCAAAACTTATGTTGATTCGTTTATTAATGAATCGGACAAAAATATTGTAGACGAATGATTTTATATTCAATATTTATTTTTTATTTTAGTCAAGTTAAAAATGATACTACTTATTTGGATTTTGTTGGACTTTTTTCTATATGAAGGTACTGATATTCAAACATTTCATCGTGAAAAAAAACCTTCCTTCCATGCCATTCCATTTTACTACTCTTGAAAAAATTCTGGAACTAAAAGTACATAGATAGAATTTCAGAAAATTACTTCTGCGTTACGTATTTTTTATCATGCTTCTAAAAAAAAATTTATTTTGATTTTCTTAACTTTATTGAAATTATGTTTCTCCTAAAGTTACAGTTACCTTTTACTCTTTAAGACATTTTATCTTGAAATTTTTTTAAAGTTCTTACTTTTATAACTGTAATATGTGTTTCTATGTATCATATATGTTTAAAATATTTTACTTAAAAATTTTTGATTCAATAACTTACATTGGAAACGAAATGTTATATTTTCATTTTACATCTTTATTTTTATTTATTTTTTTATTTTCGTTTCTTTTGAAAATATTTTAATGTTTTACTTATTTGATCCTTCATCTTAAAATCAAATTATTTTCGAAAATATACATGCATTTCAGTAAAAGGTGAGCGATATTTAAATTATATATTTTAATCATTATACTATTGCTCTAAACTTAAGGGGAAGAGATTAAAAATAATCAAATTGGAAGGGGTTATACCTCTCAAAGTTTTATTTAAATTTAATCCCTCAGTAAAATTTAAATTCTCCTTGAGTAAAATTTTACTTTTTTTAAAAGTAATATAATTAGAAGAGTGGTATATCTTTGTGTAATTATAAAGTTAATTATTGTTTCCCATCACATCCACATATTCGGCAAATTTAACAAATACCAATTAATATAAATATTAAAGATAATTGCCAAAATCATCATTTTTTTTAAATCTTGGAATATATAAAATTATTTGAGTGAAAGGGGAGGAAAAACCTTGGCTGTATGTTAGATATCTCAGCAATATCACTAAAAATTATCTTAACAACTTTAAGTTGTAATTAAAAGTGATTATATTTTGTGCTAAAAAATTTTTTACAAGTTGTAAATTACGATAAATATAAGATTACTGGTTAATAATTAAAACATCAAATTTTTCATGCAGCATGCATCAGTAAACTTTACTGTGGTTGTAAAAACCAATTAAGCATCCAGATTTAGCTGATATATATATAAGAATTAGAATATTCTTTTACGTTCCTGGTTTTATTTGTTGTTTTTTCTTCCAATTTATATTACAAGAAGTTGGAATATAACGGTGTAGATTTGAGTCTAATTATAACGCAGCTGTATTTTCAGCAGACTGAAAAAGCATAACAGCTGTCGTAGGGAAAGGTGTTTTAGAAAACAGGTTTCAAAAACTTTTATCCAGTGGTGCAATGAAAAATATTATCATTATGGAAGTCTTTTGTTGGACACGTGTAAATTAAAATTATTTAAACTTGTCAAATAAATTAGGTATTAGCATGTGCTTTTACCTAACTCTCTACATAGGTAATATTTAACTGTTGTAGAGTTAGTTATACAACAATAGAAAATCTGCAAAATTTGTTCTTATGGAATATCGTATCATGGTAGATGGTAAATCCAGTGGCTCTCTACATAGGTAATATTTAGCTGTTGTAGAGTTAGTTATACAACAATAGAAAATCTGCAAAAATTTTTTTTATGGAATATCGTATCATGGTAGATGGTAAATCCATGGCTCTCTACATAGGGAATATTTAGCTGTTGTAGAGTTAGTTATACAACAATAGAAAATCTTCAAAAATTTTTCTCTTATGGAATATCGTATCATGGTAGATGGTAAATCCAGTGGCTCTCTACATAGGTAATATTTAGCTGTTGTAGAGTTAGTTATACAACAATAGAAAATCTGCAAAATTTTTTCTTATGTAATATCGTATCATGGTAGATGGTAAATCCAGTGGCTCTCTACATAGGTAATATTTAGCTGTTGTAGAGTTAGTTATACAACAATAGAAAATCTTCAAAAATTTTTCTCTTATGGAATATCGTATCATGGTAGATGGTAAATCCAGTGGCTCTCTTTCATAGGGTAATATTTAGCTGTTGTAGAGTTAGTTATACAACAATAGAAAATCTTCAAAATTTGTTCTTATGGAATATCGTATCATGGTAAATCCAGTGGCTCTCTACATAGGTAATATTTAGCTGTTGTAGAGTTAGTTATACAACAATAGAAAATCTTCAAAATTTTTTCTTATGGAATATCGTATCATGGTAGATGGTAAATCCAGTGGCTCTCTACATAGGTAATATTTAGCTGTTGTAGAGTTAGTTATACAACAATAGAAAATCTTCACAAATTTTTCTCTTATGGAATATCGTATCATGGTAGATGGTAAACCAGTGGCTTCTCATAGGTAATATTTAGCTGTTGTAGAGTTAGTTATACAACAATAGAAAATCTTCAAAATTTTTTCTTATGGAATATCGTATCATGGTAGATGGTAAATCCAGTGGGTATCGAAATATGTTCTTGACAGAGGTATTCCAAATGAGTCTTGGTGGAGTTCTGATATTCCATGGTATTTATCAAGGAATTAATACTGGCTATCAAATGGAATTGAAGTTCTAGGTCAGTGATTCTCAACCACTGTGATGCAATACTTTTGTATGCTGCCAAATTTTTAAAAAAATTTAAAAAAATCCGGAGCTGAATCATTTGGTCGTTTTATAGAAATAAATAATTTATAAAATTATGAACCATTTGACAGCACACTAGAGGAGAGAGTTATTCATTACTTATCAAATTTAGATATAAAAAAGTTTGATTGGGTTTTTGTAATTCATTTGTCTTAACGGATATATCTATGTATGAATTAACTTTGAATGAAAAGGAATAACTAATTTCGCTCTGCAATAATCGAGATTTAATTTCAAACCATTCGGAAAAGTCAAGTTATTCCAGAATAAAATTACAGGCAATTATTACATAATAAACAAAAAGGCAGAGGGGGGATATCAAGGACTTGAACCCCCCCAAAACCCTTGATTTTTTTCGATTGATTATAATCCTAAGTATATAGTTCGTAAAATTTAATTAAGTATTTGTTATTATTACTTTTTATTAATTAGTGCTAATTATTTATACAATAATTTATTTTCTACTGTTCTTTGTTTCCGACAATCGACAAAATTAAAGGAATATGTTTCGTGGTGTGTTTGGAGCATGATACGACAATGAGGGACTTTTCGACCCTAACCCCCCCTCTTAAAAAAACTCCTGTGTGCGCCACTGATTGGCATTATTAATTAATACCAAGTGTTTTTTTTTTTCAAGAAAATCTTGATTTTCGCTTTAAAACTAAAGGGGGGGGTACAGCATTTCCCCAAACGGGGGGGCGCATTCCCCTAGGGGGCGTGATAACCCTACGAGGGGGGTGCGAGTATATTGAAAATTCGAAAATACGTTTAAACAAAAATTATTAATTTACCTAATTAAACAAACAAAGATCATTCTAACATAATAAAATATAAAATACACATTTGCACTCATATAATACCCTCATAAATGTATTAGTACCGCACAATGCATTTTATAAATGAATTCAACAATATTTTAGTTAAGAACAAGTTTTAATTCCAAGCGATCCCATGATCTTGTCATATATAATAATTTTAAAAAAATAAACCCCCTTGTTTAATTTTGGGTACGGTTTAAAATTAACCCGGAAACTGCCGATTAAAAGTTACGAGATTCATTTCCCCAATGTCAGCGTTTTTCCACGCAGGGTGCAGCCCCCGGTAAACCGGAAATGGTATAGGGGATCGGACCGTGGGTTGCCTTGTCACGAGTTCGGGCCCCGTACCACCAAAGACCCGCCGTGGGGGGGCAGCGATGCACGTTAAATCTGTCGGAAACTGTGAAACGTCCCCCCGGGTTGGGTGGGGGTGGTAGTTAGAGGGGGGGTGCCAGCTTTGGGGGTCGTCCACGTCCCTTTACCATGGTTCAAAATTACGTGGTCCGTCGCCAAAAGCCCCGGGAGCTGAAGAGTGCGACGTTAATATTCAATCCTCCCAAACCACGTAGGTTGGGGTACATGTGATGTATTGAGGGGAGATGAAAAGGAATAAATAAATAATATACCTTCTCTGAAATAAGTAAATTCTTCAAAACACTATATAAGTCCTTTTATTACATTCCAAAGCCTTCGGAAACATTTTATGGATAGCAGTGCCCAGAGAAGATCGTAGTTCACAGAAAGACATATATATACGTCCGGGGCATTTAACGCTTTGGCAGAGTGAGACATTTATATACGCCGGTGGCACTTAAGTTAAGTATTGTAGTTTCAGCGTCAATGTATAGTATTATTAAAAATCAAAAGTAAAAGTTATGGAGGGGGGGGGCGATGAAAATTATGATTGAATTTTGGGTCGTAAACATTGAAAGTTTGAGAAGCACTGGGTTAGTATATAGATAAAACAATCCTTATTGTTTTTATCCCTTCATTGAAAAGGTTCTAAATGAATTAGTTTTAAATTTTCAGCGCGGACCGAAATTTTATACTTTAAAAAAAAAATCAAAAAATTCTTCTTGGGAAATGAATTCTTAACTCTGAATGCATGTTTTGTGTCCAAACGAAGTGCCTTTGTTCCTTCTGTTTATCCAAAAGTCAAATGTCATTGTTATTAAATGTTTTCAGCTGTCAAGATACGCGAGTATCAATTGCAGTTGTTACATCTTTAAAACTGTAATTGATTAATTTTTATTATTTTTTTCGTATGCATACGAGGAATATAATATCACTAACATTTATAGAACATTATACCGTATTCACCAGATTTAATCATCTTTTATTACCAACATGGCGTCAATTCACAAAACAATCTTTGTCTCACGTTTTGTTCCCCCCTCCCTTCAAATTCATTCTTCGTTCGTGTTGGTTATTATTAGTTTTTTATCAATTTTGCCTCGAGAGACTTGTAAGAGGCTATCACGCAATAACTTAAGCAATTGATAATCGTCTATCTTCGGACAAGTTCTGGTTGCTAAAAACTGGTCATTCCGCTATTGTTACTGTCTCTGATTTTAGTGTCTGATTGTTATCTTTATTTATTCGCTTATTAGCGGAATTCCAGACATATTTTTTTTCGCGCCGTACGCGTGGCACTTACATCTTCCCAGGAATCCCTAGATTATTTACTGAAACTCTCTCCCCCAAAACACTGAGAATGTTTTTCGCCGGGAAAACAGGTTTTAAAAAAATTTTTTTAAAAAATTTGATGGAGGGGGTTGGAGTACTATAATTAATATTTTAGATATTTGAATAATAATATAAACAATCGTTTAATGTATCAGAAATTTCAAATGAAATTACATTTGTGAAAAATATGTCAATGTGAAGATATATCTTAAGACTCTTTGAGGCCCTGGGCCCAGAGGAATTTTAAGATTTTTTGTGGTCTTGGGCCTCCATGCAAAAAATAGGCCCCGCCCTAAAAAACTTTTTAAAAAAGACAGTATCCCGCAGTAAACCCAAAGTGGTGGTCCACAGACCCTTAGTAATCAGTGAGAACATTTCACTGGTCCCCAGAAAAATGTGTGGAATATACTTAGTCATCCCGTTATGTTACGTTTTAAGATGCAGTGAAACATAATTCAGATTATAACAATACGTGAAAAGTTATAAAAACGCTACTTCATAGGATAACGCCACGGTAAGTAAGTCGTAATGCTATAGCTGCATTGTTTTAGCTTCATGTTTTGTCTCGTCTTGTTTCGCACTCTTCTAATGTTTCACTCTCCTGTATGTCGCATATGTATATCAGTTGAAGCATTTAAAGGAGGGCTTACGGACGTATTGAGTTCAATATAAAATATATTCAATATATCAGTTGGTATACTAAGGAAGTTTTTTGTGTGTATTTTCTTTTGTATATTGGTGTTTTTTTTAAAACAGGTGTGATTTTTTAAAACCCCAACCAAGAGCATATTTTATTTTATTTGGTATTTATTGGGATAAAATTAGTTTGACTTTTTGAAATTTCTTCTCTATTTTATATTAGATCGAAATAAATTAAACTCTTAATGAATGAAAAAAAAAGCAAAAGAATATTCTGCATTTCTTTAGTAATTCAAAAGTACATTAATAATACATTAAATTAGTACATTACAATTTAATAGTACATTAAAGATAATAACATTAATAGTACTTCCACTAACTAATAAATCAGACTCCATAGTCTTCATCAGGCACCATTAGGAAAAGCTTTGAAACGGGAGGTTTTTACAGTTTTTATTTTATTATGTTTTATTAATAAATCTTTCATAATTTGGTTACAATTTATAGTTTCATTTTATTAACTAGATGCATTTTATTTGTTCTTAGATTACAACTTTTTTAAATATATTAAACATTAAAAAATCCTATTAGGGGTTCGCGGATTTAAATTATGTATTTGCTGGTCCGTCAGGTCAAAAAGTTCGCGACCGCTGGTATACAGCATGCATTGTCGAATACTCGTTCAAACGGCAGTTTGAAACAAATAAATGTGTAGGACTCACAATCAAAAATCTAGGCACAAACCGGCTCGACTGATGGCCGCATTTCAACTAAATGAGTTGAATGATTGTTTATGGTATCAGGTCCAGGCCTAAACATGGATAACGGTCGTCGCATAATAATAGTCTTACCCAGTAGCACATACAAAAAATTTCAGGGGAGGTCCAGGGTCGAAAGTTTCCCCCATTTTGGAATCATGCGGGGGGTGCCAACTCAGGTGTCGTCCACGTCATGACCATATTCAAATTCGTGGGCCGTCGCCAAAAGCCCTCGTAGCTGAACAGTGTGACTTAAAATTCATTCACACTTGGAAATTTTTTTGG
>BMAV01027450.1:0-33090 GCA_019973955.1 Trichonephila inaurata madagascariensis | reverse complement strand
TAATTCGATATTGTTACGTGGATCAGGATTCGAGGGTTTTATGCTATCAGTTTCAAAGAGCAAAACTGTTCTTCAGGAGCGATGGAAAAAAATCCATCCTTTGAAATGCAGGATACAGCCTCAAAATTCGCCAAATAAACCCCAGAAGGCCTTCACGTTTTCTACAGCGCTCAGACACAACTATCAGTGTCTAAAAACACAAATACGTAATGATTAAGATTATTCGCGAGTACTCACTCGATCGTAGCAATTAATAGCTAGTCGACTCTTCAATGGTCAAAGCAATACTGACTCAGTTTTAGTGAGTGACTCCTATTTATAGGCTGCACAGATCTTTCTAGAAAGACCCGCTTGCATCATCGACCGTGATATTAATAGATTTCTCCACTAATTTCCAGAACATCCATATGGTTGCCAGAAATGATGCCAACTTGGCTTTATTGCCATCATTTTGCCAAGTTTCCATTGAATCACCATTATAATGTAAGGAACGGCGTTGCTTTCGAATATTACAATTTAGCATAAAATAAATACAACAGAAAATAATACTAACATGTTACACTTCCATATATGCATAATTTACTCTATTTTAAGCATTCATTACACAAAATTCGTAGCAATATTATATTCAGACTTCATTAATGTATAAGAAAAAACGTGTCTCAATACGAAATTCATTTCCGCTTGAATAAATTACTTTTAATTTTGAATCAAATCCCACCGAACATCGTCTGGGAAATGTATCAGTCTATATCACTCCGGATGACAAATTGCATCAAAGCCAAAGGCAAACCAAATCCTTATTGAAACCTGGCATTGTAATATTCGGAACTTTGGCGTAAATCATCCAATGTTTCGGAAATTTCAAACGTTTCTTCTTCTTCTTTGATTATTTATTTTATTTTTCAAGCAGTTGAAGAACTATCTCATGATCCATCGATGTCTGTGTTTTAAGACATAAAGTAAGTATCCTGTGTTCCATTGTTAAAAGAGAAAATCTGACATGTATGCTTAGTCGTGACTTAAGATTTTTATTTAATGAATCATAAGACTTGCATTTTGATTAAAATATAATTGGTGTTCTACTTTTAAATGTCCTTCTGAAAAATAGACATATAGATACAATAATGCCACAGTATATGCTCATTTTGGAATACGTTCAACCTGATGTACGGCATGTTTAGACGGAACTTTTCCTTTGGAACATGATTTTTGTGTTTAAAATGAATAGCGTGGGCAAGATGGTACACTTAATGTCTTTGGGTCGAATTGATTCAGTTTTGACGCAGAATTAAATTTGAGAGAGTTTTGTAAAGATCACTTGACTTTTGTCTATTGTATAAGAATTGTCCAAATGAAAAGTGGACAAGTTAATAAAAAACACATCAATATAAATCGTCATGGGCGATGTAACACAGGTTCCATAGTCTCGATAGTAGGTCTATGCCTTCACTGTAGAATGATCGTGGTTGATTCTCGAGGAAGTCCTGCATGTCTTCCTTCACATCATCGTCCAAATGGAAAAGTAATGCTCCCTTAAGTGGAAAAAAGTACGAAAGGTTTCAGGAAGACAAATTTGGACTATACAGCAGGTATTCCCACACTTTAATAGGATTTTTTTAAGGTTTGGGCCGGTATTGTCATTGATCTGATATCGTTTGCCACCCTTCACGGAAACTTTTGTACCAATTGTTCGAACTAAGCAGTGTTAACCATTGACTGTCCCCCTTCGCTGATAGACGTCCACATTCAGCTCACCTTTCGCAATCAGAAACCCTACAACAGCTCATTGTTCCGATATGGACGCATCCATGAATAGCACGACTTCACTTTTGATCTATTTGCTCTACTACGAAATGGTTTCATTATTGCACATCGTATGCGGTATACACCTCCACCTCCTAAATGTTCGATGGCACTTCTATAGATGCAATCATTCTGACACAACTGCACGTGTCCGCTTTTCATTTGGGCAACCTTTATATGCATCTCATTGGCAAAACCTGGTATAAAATTTCTTATCGAAGATTAAACTTTGCTTGGAGAAATTTGTATCCAGTAACTGAAAAGTCCTTTGAGGGCTTGCCTATAGTGGAGAAATTTGTAGCCGGTAACTGAAAGGTCCTTTGAGGGCTTGCCTATAGTGGAGAAATTTGTAGCCGGTAACTGAAAGGTCCTTTAGGGCTTGCCTATAGTGGAGAAATTTGTAGCCAGCAACTGAAAGGTCCTTTGAGGGCTTGCCTATAGTGGAGAAATTTGTAGCCGGTAACTGAAAGGTCCTTTGAGGCTTGCCTATAGTGGAGAAATTTGTAGCCAGTAACTGAAAGGTCCTTTGAGGGCTTGCCAATAGTGGAGAAATTTGTAGCCGGTAACTGAAAGGTCCTTTGAGGGCTTGCCTATAGTGGAGAAATTTGTAGCCAGCAACTGAAAGGTCCTTTGAGGGCTTGCCTATAGTACAGAAATTTGTATCCAGTGACTGAAAAGTCCTTTGAGGGCTTGCCTATAGTGGAGAAATTTGAAGCCAGTAACTGAAAGGTCCTTTGATGTCTTGCCTATAGTGGAGAAATTTGTATCCAGTGACTGAAAAGTTTTTTAAGGGCTTGTCTATAGTGGAGAAATTTGTAGCCAGTAACTGGAAGGTCCTTTGAAGGTTGCCTATAGTAGAGAAATTTGTATCCAGTGACTGAAAAATCCTTTGAGGGCTTGCCTATGGTGGAGAAATTTGTAGCCAGTAACTGAAAGGTCCTTTGATGTCTTGCCTATAGTGGAGAAATTTGTAGCCAGTAACTGAAAGGTCCTTTGAAGGTTGCCTATAGTAGAGAAATTTGTATCCAGTGACTGAAAAGTCCTTTGAGGAGCTTGCCTATAGCGGAGAAATTTGTCTCTCTGCATGGATTTACGGGTCTATTTGTATGTAATTGATGAAGATGTGAACGAGTCAGTGAAAGAATTGATACGTAACAAGGGAGGGGCTCAGGAAAGAGCTGACGATCGAGTAGCTGCAGGTACTCTAAAAAGAGGAGTGCAAGAATAATATAAGTACACTTTCTTCAGACTTAGAAATAGAGGAAATCTCTACATATTGACAAAGAAAATCTTTGCGAAATGAAGAGAAGTAAAAAGTTTTACAAACAAGCCTAAGGAAAAATGTCTGGAATGACCAGATAATGTCACATTTTCGAAACTGCACGAGAAGATGTTAGTGAAGATAAAATCGGATGATCCTAAAAGGAGAAATTAATATTTTGAAAAATGTCCACATTCATTTTCTCTAACTGATTTTGTATTATAAATTATAGAAAGCAGTATCAAAAAATCATACAGTTTAACCATTGCACAGTAGAGCATTAACAATAGGATTTTCTTTTTTCGCAGAAAGAATTTATTATTTCAATTTACTTTTTATAGAAAGATTCATTTGATATACATTTGCTATTTATATAAATAGCCGCTCAGCCAGTATGGTGGATATGACCCTCGGTTTGTAACCGAGTGGGTTCGAATCCCGAGTAAGGCATGGTTGTATTGTCTTTGGGAAAAGATGTCGGACTTTCGCCAGTAATGGATTCTCGTCTCGGAAGGAAAGCAGTGCATCTTTTCTTGTTATATGCTGGGATCATCATAGGTAATAAATGTATATATTCTTCTGTTTGTATTGCATATTTCATATGTAGCCTGGGATAAAAACACACAACAACAACAACATTTATATGTATCCTAAGGTCTGGAATGAATTAAGGATGTATATCTAGGTATATGTATGCCAGTTGTCCAGAGTCCAGATTAGATTTTACCTTAACGAACAACTTGTAGTAAACATTCGAATTTGGTTTTACAAATGGTTTATTGGTTCTCGGCTTATTGGTTACAAAATGTACAAATAGCTAGACTTATTGGTTTGAATCTGGACGTTTTACAAAAATAACTTCTTCTTTGGGCTAAATTCAGGATGGTCACACGATAAAGATAATCACGTATTTTCCATCGAATTCAAAAACGTTTTTAAATTTGTGCTAACTGTTCCATTTGTAAAATTTAGGTAAAATTTCGAATTTTATAATTAGGTAAGGATGTTCAAGTACTAGGAAAAAAATTCATCAAAAAGTTTTTAAGATTAAAAAAGATTCTTACATTATACGTGTACTTTTAAATCAAATGTATTTTGCTTACTTATGTGCACTATTATTGTTGACAAATATGTATTTTTTAAATTTAAAAAAATTAACCACTTTTTTCATATAAGAGAGAAATCAAAAATAATTCTGTAAATTCGTTTTTGAAAATCATGAGTAATTAAAATTATACGGCGAAAAGAAGCTGATAAAATTATTGTCCTTATTATAGACAGAAACATGCAAATGAATCCCAACATTCACCTACGGAGTCTCTTGATTTATAGCTTGTAATCAAATAACATAACTTGATGATGATGCATTATGTAACACTATGAAGCAACATTATCACTCAATCCTTATCAGCGACATAACATCAAAACACTTCGCCAAATGTGTCTCGTTAGTCAGCCAAACTCCTCACACACGCTCGCAAACCTACCGACTTTTTTCTTCCGAATACAAAATCAAAAATAGTTCCTTCCTTTACACCTAAAGAAACTAAAAAAAACGATTTTTTTTTAAAAAAATTATATAAAAATTATTTAAAAAAAAAAGACGAAGAAGAAGAAGAAACTGATAAAATTATTGTCCTTACAATTAATACATCTAAGAGTCTTGGAGGTTGGGTCGACACCGCTGACATCCAGTGACAAATTGGTATCCAGAAAAAATTCTACCTTAGGCCCAATAATGGCCTGTAATGATAGGGTACATGTACTGAAAGGGGGATGCCTCACTTCGTTTCCCTCCCCCCTCTCCCTTGCCCACGTTAGGCTAGACGTGTCTTCAGGCAATGGCTTGGCCCTTCGCTGCTGCTTTGTCTTTCGATTCTGGTTCGGCGGACTTGTCATGATTCTCCTGGTGCTCATATTTGGAGATTTTGGGTAAGGTAGGGTGAAATACCGAGGGGTTCTCGACAATCACTCGGACGGTATGCAATCACGTGGGTTCTCGTATGAGTCAGCGACCGGTGTGTCGTATGGCAAAATTCCAATGAGGATGATCGGATCCAGCATATGCCTCCTAGGAAGAAACCTAATAAGAAATACTGATTGGTTGGATAAGGAAAAAAAGAAGAAAAAAGAAAAGTATAGGTATATATTTCTTCGAAACACGGAAATGCTCTTATGTTAGATATATATTTAAGCATAGTTGTTCGGTGGTGATTAAATACGGTTTTCCTTACTTCTCAGCATGTATGATTTCCAAATGCACTCGACTTTTCAGGTGTATATGATAATTACATTTAAGGTATCCGACTACGTTCGGAACCGTGATCTTAAAAAAGCGCATAAATGGATCATTTTCATGACATTTAGTATCACTTAGATTAGAATACATGTATAAAATTGTTTTAAGGAGACATTGTGACAAAAAAATTTATTTAAATACAATATTTCGACAAAAAATGAACTTAGAATAACCTTTTTTCAAAATGTTCTCCTTTTGTGAAAAATGCTTCTATTATATAATAATATTTTGCCTGTACAGAGGATCAACTATGATTTTTGAAAAATTCACATTATTTTCAGAGTTACAACCCATTGAAATAATTATCGACATTTTATTTCTTAACATTTCTCCCCTCTGTTGTCGTAAAACATGAATAAACCCACTTCTAAGTTATATATTTCAAAAATTCTAGTTGAGCCTCTGTACATAGATCTAAGGTATACACAGGTAAAATATTTTTATAATAGAAGCATTTTTCACAAAAGGAGAATATTTCGAAAATGGGTCATTCTATGTTCATTTTTTGTCAAAATATTGTACTTAAATAATTTTTTATTGTAATACTATTCTTAAAACAATTTTATGTACATTTTCTAATCTAAGTGACACTAAATATCATAAATATTATCCATTTATACGCTTTTGCAAAATCACGGTTCCGAACGCGAAGTCGGATACTTTAACACAGCACAGCAAAATGTAACAGTCACGAATTATGTTTATAGTTTTAAAAGCGATTTTTTAAATTGGAAAATGATCTATTTATAAAATGCATTCATTGTCTAACTATGTTCGGAACTATGGTTTTAAAAAGGCGTATAAATGAATATTTTTTTTTGGTATTTAGTGTCACCTGAATTAGAATATATATGTAAAATTGTCTTAAGAATGTTTATACTACGGTAAAAAATTATTAAAAATGCAACTATTTTGGCATGAAATGTAGAATATATGATGCATTTTCATAACATTCTGTTATTGTGGAAAAATCTTCAGTAATAATATTTTGCCTGTAGATAGCTGAGATTTTTCTCTACAGAGCTTGAACTAGGACTTTTTGAAAAATTCACATTATTTCAAGAATCACTATCAATTGAAATAATAGCAAGTGTTTTTGTTAAAATTTATGTACTCTGATGTATTAAAATATGAATAAGTCCACTTCTACATTACATATTTCAAAAATCGTAATTCACAAGCTCTATACATAATTCTGAGCTATATATATAATAGGAAAAATATCATTATCATAAAAACATTTTTTTTAAAGGAGAATGTTTATATAGGAAATATGTAATTTTTTCTTCATTATTTGCCCCCCAAAATTACATTTAAATAACTATTGTAATTATATTTTTAAAATAGTTTGATATGTACGTTCTAATTCACGTCACACTAAATATCCAAATTGTTCATTTATGCGCTTAAACAAAATCATGGGTTGTTGTTGTTACTAATACAACCTGATCGGCAAAGGCCAGATCAAGGCCCACGAAATTAATCTTGGTAAAGGGCTAAATGACGCCTGTCGTTAGCCGTAGCTTTGAGCACCACGCAGGTGACAGTACGATTTGGCTGAGTTCCACCCCAATTTTGAGGGAGAACACTCTGGGGGTGGTCAGAGGTCTCCCACCTCTCTTCCACCAACCACACGAGAGGATTTGCGGCTCGACGGCTATTTAGTGTACCCCCATGCCGCAAAGGCACTATACATTTACAAACATCCATGTCTTCTCCGGGATTCGACAACAAAGGGTTCGAGAAACACTTTGCTCACCAACAACATTGCATTCACAAAGTTTGGAAGGCCCAGGTTAAATCTGTGTTGACCTGTATACACATATTTAAGATATTTGAATACAATTTAATGAAGTCAGCACTTTTTTTGTACGAATAATGGAATAATTTAATGTAAATGTAAAAGTTTCAATCGTTCATCAGTTATGAAATTAAAACACATTACACATCTTACACGTAACTTTTTTTTTGCTATTGTAATATTTTGCTTTCCTTTTTCAATTCCTACTATTAGCTCGCACTGTCTATATATTTATTTATTTATATATTTGTATATTTATTTATTTATTTATCTTGGTGGAATTTTCAATCGTTAATAAAATACATTTTAAAGCGCTGAATTGAGCTGAAATTTTATATACAGGATCATTTTGGATGACAATACAATAATTTAATTATAATTAATTAAATTAATTGATTAAAACAATTATTTAAAATTACAAATACAGCCACGTTGGCACTTTGGGCAAAACTTGAAAAGGTTTTTTTCACGTGTTAAAGCATTCAGTTGGACTGAAATTAAAAGGACAATACGATACTTTAATGATAATTAAAAACTAATTACCACTTAATGTTGTGATTCTGTTCTATGTATATACATATTTATATTAATTGTAACTATTTAATAAAAAGTAGCTAAAATAAAATTTTTCGTTGTTGATCTAAGTAGGAATTGACTTAAAAACTATTTTTTTTATATTACTTGTTTCACTTCTAAACATCGAAGTTTTCCCCCTTGATAGCGTTGACTGTCCATGTGAGTTCTTTTAAATTGATGTTTTTAAAAGTGACGTTTTTTGTAGGCTAATTTTGAGGCAGATTTGATGGATGCATAAAAAACACGAATATTTTTTTCTTGTGCGTTATCAATCAGTCTAAAAAGTCGATTATTTTTTAATGCAAATCTGGAATTATTTGATTGAAACCACTGATAATATAGGTTTGTTTTGATTTATGTCCAGCCAGTCTGCTTACGATGCTGCACTTGGTAAGTAGATTATTATGTTTAAGGATAATTTGTCAGTCTTCTTAATTGTTTGTAACATCATATATAAATATAAGGGCACATAATTTGTAACTTGACGATATTCAAGCTTTCATTTTCTGATACAAATTTATAATAATTGCAATATTATAACAATATTTTTAAATGTGTTTTAAAGTTTTTTTTTTTTCTCTGTTTCAAAACTGATTCCAGATTCCTAAATATGCATTAGTGGATCGTGGTTAGTGGGAAAAAATATACTTGTTTATTTTACTTTGTTTTGTTGTTTATTTCATTGACGGACCAGCTACGCTTGTTTCTTTTTTACTTTTTATTCAAACACACAACATATATAAGCTATTTACAAGCGCAACAAATTTTAATTATTTTATTATTGTGAGCTTCGAGTATTAAGCTGAATTCACACCAAGGCGTACAAACGTCGAGTGTCAAGCGTCTAGCCAATCAGAGACTTCATCTCGGGAGAAATGAAGTCTCTGATTGAGCTAGACTACCTGACTTTGTCGCTGTCTAATTCAGCTGAATCAATTAATGCTCACGTCAGCGTATTACAGAGAAAATTCTCGTCTTGTTTGTTCCACAGAAAGTTCTCGTTTGCCGGTACAGTGCAGCAAGGAAGCATATTTGCATTAGTGCGCATGACGTTGGCGCGCATGCGCCAACAATACCATTGTAGTGCTTCTCAAAGTTTCAATACTTGAGACCCAATATCCAATCATAATTTTCACGCGCCTCCACCTCTCCATACTATAACACAATGGTGTAATTCAATAATACACTTTGACACTAAAGCTACAATACGACTTTAACCTCTTGTCATTGGCGTATATAAACGTCTCGCTCAGCTAAAGGATTAAGAGCCCCGGACGTATAAATACGTCTTTCCGAAGTACGATATTTTCTGTACACTAATGTCCATAAAACTATTCCGAAGGCTTTGAGATGCAATAAAAGAACTTTGACAGTGTTTGCGAAGGATTTACTTGTTTCAGAGGATTTGCTTATTTATTTCTTTTGTCTTCACCCCCCCTCCCATCACATACACAAGCTTATGGGGGGAGCTAATCACGTAACTTTAATTTAGCAGTTAAGAAAATTACAAACCGAACAAATTATCAAGATAAGAATAAAATCTTATATATAATTTGATATATAACAAGCCTATAGGGTCATTGGTGACGATTAATGTTGTTCTTAATTTAGTATTGTTAAATTAACCATAAAATACATTGTGTGAAGTACTGATACATTTATAATTGTATTTATATGACTGTAAATGTGTATTTTATTTTTTATTACGCCAGAATCTCTTTTGTTTGTTTACTTTCAGTAAATTAATAATTTTTTCAAAAAATAATCTTTTCTCTTCGGCTTTTCAATATGCTCGCGGCCCCTTCGTAAAATTATCACCCTCCCCTAGGGGGCGTGTCCCACAGTTTGAGAAACGCTGCATTATTGATTGGTACTTACCTATGCGGTAACTAATCTATAGTACAGAGATTTTAGATACAAAATAATTTTTAAAAAAATAATTTTGAAATTTATATTGTCACAAAAGGGTTAAGTTTTCGAAAAATGGAAAAAAAACACCCCTCAATGATAGAATAGTACTATGTAACAATGTACAATTTTCATAACCCCAGCTCTCTGTCCCCCCACGCCAAGCAGTCCGATCTAAACTTTATTCCGCCTTCCACATTATCGTACATTGTAATTTCGACAGTTGGTTTTTGTAAATTTAATACTAAAGTACTTGTTAAATGAAAAAAAATTCATCCATCCTAATGTACTTGTAGAACGCGAATTAGAATTCAATAAGTTGTAAAGGTCCACCTGATGCGTCTAAGGGTGTGGGAAAGACGGAAGGAAGACTAACCATATATTCTAAAATAACTCAATTTATTCTCAGTATCAAGAACAACACAAATCCAATCAACCAAAGTTAAGAGAAGCACCCAAATATCAAATATGGAAAGGAATTAACGAGGTATGCAAGATCGAAGATTTTTAAATAATTAGACACTTACGTCTAGTCAATAGTTTTTACTTTTAGCTCCCCATCTGTTTAATTTTTAGGGGAAGTTTTAAAACTTAATTATTACAATTATCAGCTACTAAATATCCACGCCTCACTTAAAGATTTAATTAATCACTGCTCCCGTTAGCAGTCTAACCTATATCTCCTTTCTAACCTGAAAATTTCAACTTTATATACAAGTCTTAATTTGCATGGTCACGTCTTCTTCTTCGGATGGAATCTTTAGAATATGACAAATATTAAAGACCAAATATTTCCCAATAGGATTAGTATTTTAAGAGAACGCGGGTAGGCCCGTCACAAACTTTATTATATTTCACTACATGTTGCTTATTAAACGGATATATTTGTTAATAAAATTCATTCAATTATCCTATAACCGTTTCAAAAATGAAACAAACATTTGAATTACCATGTTTATTCGAATCTAAGCCGCCATCGATTCTAAGCCACACCCCTGATTTCCAACAAGATCATGTAAAAAATGAAAAATAGTGTAAAATGGTTTATCAATGTTCAATTTCATGAAATTAAAGTAAATTTAAAATGAGAACTAATAAGAAGTGAATAATTATTTGCTTTATCATAAACTTTTAAATACATACATGAACCTGTAATTGCTCTAAGTATCCCATCCAACAAATTGTTTCCCCTTCGATTGTAACCCCACTTATTTTTGGGAGTAAAATTTAAAAAAGAAGTACGGCAGTTTCATTTAATGGAAATATGTTACAAATTTGCAAAAGTTCCCGAATTAAAAAAAAAATATTTAAAACATAACTTTTTTCAACAGTGAACTTACATAAAATGACTGATACCAAAATTAGAAGAGAATGCTTATGAAAACTTTATTATTCATTCCAATTAATACAGTGGGGCATATCGACCGCTTTCATGGGAAGGGTTATTTAAAAAAAACATAGACAAAAACTCCGAGACAATATGTATGTTAAATATTTAAAAAAATTCATTAGTCTATGGGAGAAGTTGAAGCCTTCAAACCCCACCTTTGAGTACGCCACTGAATTTATAACATATTCGAATACATTATACATTAATCTATTTTTGGAAACAAGCTATCTTAAAATAAACATTAGTTTTCTTTTCTTTAAATGCTAGCACCACTCGTAATTCCTATTAGTTTGCTGATAGCAAGGAATATTTTCAGGCTTGCTTCGAAACTCCCATAGAATTTCCCACGTTCTTGTAATCCAAACGAACCTACATTTCCAAGATTTGATTGCCCAAGACCAGAATCACCATTAGATAGCCAGAATTTTTTTCATCATTGAGAAAAATTTGGTACTATGTTTCTATTTATTTGATCAACCTCTAATCTATCTGTCTAATTACAGCTATTGAACCAAATTCTTCTGATAACTGATACCTTGATGTCATTTGTAGCAAACGGTAATCACACAATTTTTTTCCATCGCAATTTGAAGAAGTATTGGGCTCAACTACCACGTTTTTTACCCTCAGAAGAGATCATTTGTGTAAATCGTTGTCGTTATGTTTTACTTGCACGCGACGTTCTGGGCTTTGTACTTCTACCTGATCATGTTTCCTGTTTCCATAAATATTTAATAATCTTGGAGGGAAAATGGTTAGTAGCAATTTTTTTTAACAATAGGATAGTTAGAAAATGTTAGTTCTTGGAACTTTTTGCACAGTATATCGCACACAGGCAAAATAAAGATAATGGTGGCACATTCTGACTTTTAAGAATTCGTTTGAATCTGATTATTCACAGAAGTAAATTCAAATTAGTAAGATATTCGGATTGAGAGAGAGAGAGAGAGATAAAAAATGATTCACAAATGAGGCTCAAAAGGGAGGAAAATAAATTTAGAAATGTGATATTATTTTCTTACATATAACTCACCCATTTGTGGATTGTAAGCATAATTGAAAATAATATACCATATTTGAGAGTCAGGGACGTTTTAAGGCATAGGTCAACTAGGCCCGAGCCCAGGGCCTTGATCACAATGGGGGCCTTGTCTCGTTGACTCAGCCTTAATACGATCAAGATTTGAATAATTTCAACAGTCAAATGTTTTTTCGAGTTGTATTCTCCAAAAAACTGGGAATTTCGGACAATATGTCAATTGGCGACATGTAGTGACCGTCGTCCATGCATAAACTTAGGCCTACCACCGTACACCAGTGCTTTTAATATTTGTAACCAAATAATCAATCATAATTTTCATCGCGCCCGCTTTTATACAAATAACAATGCTTTGAATTCAATAATATTATACTTTATGACGCTAAAGCTACAACACGACTTTAGACTCTTGCGTGCCACCGGCGTATATATACGCCTCACTCAACCAATGCGTTAAATTCCCCGGACATATATATACGTCTTTCCGAAGTACGATCTTTTCTGGGCAATGCTATCCATAAAATTATTTCGAAGGCTTTGGAATGCAAAAAAAGGACCTTGACAGTGTTTGCGAAGGATTTACTTATATCAGAAGATTTCCTTATACACACATACACACACACACACACATATATATATATATATTACTTTTCTTCCCCCACCCCAATACATCACATACGTGCGCCTACATGGAAAACGGAGGCATTGTGGATCGAATCGCGCAACTTTTAATTGACAGTGAAGGGATTATTTGTAAACAGTACGAGAGAGAATTATTAAGATAAGTGTTAATTTTTATATATAATTTTAAATGGACAAGCCGATGGGTTCACTGGTAATTATTAAATTTATTCTTAACTTAGTATTGTTAAATTAATTATAAGATACTTTGGGCAGTATTGATACATTTATAAGTGTATTATATCAGTGTAAATGTTTTATTTTTTTTATTATGTCAGAATGTTTTTTTTTTTACTTTCAGAAAATTAATATTTTTTTAAAATTATCCTTTTTTTTTAAATTTTCATTATGCTCGCACCCCCTCTCAGAGTTATCCCGCCCTCCTAGGGGGTGCGCCCCACAGTTTGAGAGAAACACTGCCATTCATCATTATTATTCATTCAATGAAAAGGCGGCAGTCAGTCGAGTTGGTTTGTGCGATTGTCAGTCATGTGAATTCATTTGTTTCGAGTTGTTGTTAGTACGAGTATTTGACAACATATGTTCTGTCTACGTTTAAGGGTCATAGGTGGAGCCTACATTTGTGCAAAGTGCAGGATCTACTTTTGCGTAAGGGCTCAGGGCAGGGATAACGAACCTTTATGGATCAACGTGACATTTTTTCTAAAGAAGTGTTTAATGAGGTACAGATATGCCGTCAAATAAATTTTACTTTTGATTTTTTGGAAAATAATAAAACTAAATGCTAACAACACAAAACCCTGTATTTATTACGAAAAAATACTTTTATACTGTATAGTTGCAAATGTTTTATTATACGTGTAATTCAAATTAAAGTAAACATTAGTGTGACTTCTGTTGTTGCAGATTGTGGATGATAAATAACTTATATTAGGATTGTAAGATGTTACTTTAGTAGAATGCATGCTGAATTGGAGTCATCTGCCAAATGGTTTCTAAGCAATTAATTATTTTTGCTGTGGCTCACTTTTTTGACAAGAGGATTTGTTAATTGGTTCAAAATGCCGTTTTACAGACGATGTTCTGCATACCACTGTTCCACAACATAAAACACACACCGCTTTGTTGCCTATACTAATGATGCCATATTTCTAGATTCACCAAACTTGAAATTCTCTGTTACACTTACTATCTTACACTTTTTGTTATGTTGCTGAACTAGCCATGTTAAATAACAGTTAAAAATCACTCGGAAATCGAACTTTTTCCCTGTAACATTCTCACCTGTCTTGAACCCGATAGAGTATGTATGTAGCATGCTTGGCCGGCAAGATGCAGCCCGTCAACCATTTCCTACATGTGTACAGGAACTTTGGAAGGAATTGATTGCTGAGAGGAATAATCTTCCCCAATATCAACTCGATAATTTGATACTCATCATGCCTAGGCATTGTACAAACTCTTTTTCATCGCATGGGAGACATACAATATATTAACCGTCACACCAACCATGCGATATTAAGTTTTTGTAAAGGGAGTATTTTTTTAATAATTGCTTCTGGGAGTAAAAATCGTAGTTTTTATGCAGGATATTATACATACACCCCCTTTTTTGTTCTTTATCTTTTGTTTTATAAATGGACCTTATGAATAAGTCACATTTGTTTTGTTTCTGAACCTTTATTTGCCGGAGCTAGCATTATCCTAAATTTATGGACATGAGTGTAGTAAATACTAACTATACTTAACAAGCCTCTATATGAACAAATGCAGACACACCTCTATCTACACTGGACTCGGATAACAAGGTTTCAAGTCTGATGCCCATATACGTAAACAAAATATTAACACACCTTATTGCTGTCTTCTTCCTCTAATTCGATTCACTTAACTTTAAAAAGTATCTTTCATTTGCATACATCGCGGTTCCTTTACAGAAAGAGGTCATCAAATCAAGCAACGAATAAAAAGTATTTTCCCTTAAGAATTAGTAGAAAGACTCAAAGAGCATTGCGTATTGGGGAGTTTAATTGCACCCTGTGTGATTCCCCATCTAGGCAATTGAGACAATCAAACCATCTGAATGGGACCGATAGATGACGTTACTTACGATGGAAATGTAATCGCCAATTGAAATAAATACAAATTTCGGCAAAAGCCCAGTTTTTTAAGTGAAATTCATTGGCCCCCTTTATGAAGAAAAAGGAACCACGAAAATGTGTATTTCGATAAAGGTTGTACAGATGTACAAAACAGAGGGAAAGACAGGATGAGCCTGGCTGTAAAACAGATGACTAGTGGCGAATAAAAAAGTAATTTGGGGGTTTAAAACCCCAAACTTACACCCAAGAGTTTTTAAATTTTTTACTTGCAGCAGCGCATTTCTCGTAGAAATAAAAAAGGACGGGTAAAGCCCTTAACGACTGACCCCTTTCGTTTTAGCATTGCGGTGCCCCCAAAACCCCGATCCGGGCCGGTAGGGGCCGCGGATCAAATTCCGGGCCCCCCGTTTCACCAACCAAATTTAAATTTCGTTTATACAAAAATTTAAAAAAATATCGGCATTAAATTTTTTTTTTTAAAAAGGGGGAAGGTATGACATAAATTTTTTAATGTTTTAAAAGCAAAAAAAAAAAAAAAAAAAACACACAATTTTTTTTCTTTTCATTTAGCAGAGCATCTCTATTTTCTCGCTGGCTGCCCTGGGTCAAAAGCTTTCCCCTTTCCCCCACCCCATTCGGGGAGGGCGCATCCGCCTTTTCTTGGGACCGCCCTCTGGGCTTTTTGTTTCATCCTCCATCAGTGGAATCAGACCCGGGGAGTCAAAAGGGGTTGCGGGGGGGCCCCGCCTTAACCCTCAAATAAAAGCCCCCGAAGATGTGAAGTCGTTTCCAAAAGCCCTATTGTGTGAAGGGGGGTTTTCTGCGAAAAACCCAAAACAAAGAAAAGGGAATAAACTGGACATAAGCAAAACCCGGGGTGCATTTCTCCGATTCCCCCAGATGGAACCGTCTCTTGAAAGCAAGTCGGGTTCTCTTGATTTAACGTTCTAGAAATTAAAATGTTAAATCATTTTATTTTTTTTTTGGTAACTGTATTTTATTTTAAAGGCAAAATTAAATAGAAAAATTTTTTTTATTAAATTAATATTCCTTATGTATTAAATACAATTAAATAATTTTGTTAAAAAAATTAAAATCAATGTCTCCCAGGGCCCCGGGTTAAAAAACGTTGACCGGTCCCAAAAAGGGTTGGGGGAGAAAATGATCTAAGGCAGGTTCCAACCTTTTTCGGGGACTGCCAACGTTTTTTAAAACTGCGGACCCTAGCGGAGAACGTTGATTGTTTATTTTAATTTTTTTTTAATAAACTTTTGTATATATAATGGGAATTCAGAATAAAATATAGTTCCCCAAAAAATGAATATGGTTTAACAAGAAATAAAGGATATTTAAAAAAAGTAGCCTAAACCCAAGAGAAATATACCGTAAATAAAAGGGAAATAATTTAATTTTTTTGGGGGAGGCCCGGCCCCGGGCCCGGGGTTGCGGAGCACTGATCTAAGGATATAGGCAGGGGGGCCGGAGGTCGGTGGTTTAAATAAACACCAAATAAGGTCAACAGCGAGTTCCAAGGGGGACCCATTAATTGAAAATTAGATGGCAGCACAGTCTAACGGCACTGGTTGATTAAGCATTTATTCCATAGATAGTCTAACTAAGACATTCTCAATAAATTATGACTAATGATTCAAAACGGCAACGGCACACGCGTCCACTAGATCCACCATCTCAACAAGAGATTGCCCGCAATGTCAGCGGAAAAACACTCAAACTTACTGGAGATATATAATAATTACAGTAACTGGCTGGAAAACAAGCTTCCTCCACTATCGTTCAGAAAATGAAACAGAAAAAAAAATTTTTTCCCTTTGGGTTTGCAAAGGGGTCTCCCCTTGGCCCAAATAACAAAGGAAGAAAAGAAAGCCCAACAATTTTTATCCCTTTCCCCAGATATCGCATTCATATCCCCCCAAAAAAATCCGAGTTTTCTGGTAGAAGTTAGTATGGTGTGGTTTATATAAACATATATATATTTTAAATATATATTGGATTTTCTTCGAAGGGGGAACCCCATTGTCAGCTTCAAACACTATATCTATTCATCCCCAAACAGCTGTTAGAAAAGGGAGGGGCCGGGGGTTTTTTTGTTTTCTGGCCCGGTCAAAGGGGGACATCTGGGCTGGAATTTAAGGCTAGGGGAAGCCGGTGACAATGGGGATTCCTGTATGAATTTGAATAGGCGGGCCTGGTACGCGGGCAAAAAGGGGGCCGGAGGCCCAGGTGTGAATAAAGATAGAGTTTGGGCCCCTTTGGGTTCCGGGACGGGGGAAAGTTTTGTTTTCAGCGCAAAAGGGAGAAGAAGGTGGCCTGGGGGAGGGCAACCTTTCTTTGACCGCCAAAGGAAGACGAGGGCAGACCTTTTTTTTTTTTGACCTGCCAATGGGGAAAAAAAAGGGGCGGGGGGGGACCCCCCCGGTGTTTAAAAAAGGGTGAATTTTGGGGGAAGAAAAAAGGGGGCGGAGAAAACTGAGAAGGAGACTGGAGAAAAACCCGAGCGACTTGGACGGAGAGAGGAAAAAGCTTTGGGGATAGAGCCCTGGAGGAGACGGGGGAGCCCGGGGGTGGAAACAGAACCAGGGGGGTAAACTGGGGCCGGAAAAACAAAGGGTTGTCGAGTGCCCGGGGGAAAAAGGACTGACCCGGAAAAGACTGTCCCCCGGCGGGCCTTTTAAGAATATTTTAACAAAATATTTTAAATTTTTTTAAAGAGGTGAAAAATTTTCTTTTTACTAACAACGACGACGTTAAATGTATATATATATTTTTTCACTGGGTCAAAACAGCAACAATGAAAATTTGCAGATACCATGAAATTGCAGAAAAGGGGGTCGGAGACGTACAGGAACACATGTCAGTAGAAAACGTATGCGGAAAATATCAGAACAAAGCGTCGAAGCGATGTGAGGTCGCAAAACGCGTGATGTCGGCGCGCACGCTCAAAAGTGAATAAAAAAAGGACGGAGACGCAGTTCAACAAAGCCGCGTGCCAGTGAGCGTTCGGAAAAGGCAAAAAAGCCCTGACGACTTCACACGTGGAAGAATGATCGGAAAGCTGGAGGAGGGGCGTACTGTCACCAGTGTAGCTGCAGAGTTCGAATCAACAAAGTGTCGTTTCGCGCGCTTAGAAAGCGTTCCAAACCACAGGTACAGCTGTTAGAAAGGTTGGTGGTGGCCGCCCGAGGACGACAAATGCAAGGAATGACCGATATATCATCCTGCAGGTGAAAAGAGGTCAACAGCAGTCAGCAAGCGCCATTGCTCAGAAACTCTGTACAGCAACGGGTCGACAAGTGTCGCGGTTTACTGTGGCCAGACTCCTTCACAAAGAGGGGCCTGTTCGCCAGCCGTCCTGAGCGCTGCCTCCTGTTGAAAGTTGGCCACCGAGGCCACCGTTTACAGTGGGCCAGAGAGCACAAAAACTGAACAACTGATCAATGGAGTCGTGTCCTCTTTACGGATGAGAGTCGGTTCAGTACCAGAAGCGATTCTCAACGCGTTTTGATTTGGAGAGAGATCGGGACCCTGTTTTATCCCAGTAACATCAAGGAAAGACACCGTTACGGTGGTCCTGAAGTTCTTGTCTGGGGAGGCATTATGCTGAACGGGCGAACTGAGCTTCACATTTTCGACAGAGGGTCTGAAACCGGGGATCGCTATTGTGAGGAGGTACTTCTTCCCCATGTGCTCTTTTCCGAAGTGCCATTGGCCCAGACTTCACTTTATGGATGACAATGCACGGCCACATCGAACTCTTGCTGTTGAGGAGCTGCTGGAAAGTGAAGATATCACTCGAATGGATTGCCCAGCGTCTCCCAGATTTAAATCCCATCGAACATGTGTGGGATGCTTTGGGGGAGACGTATTGCCACACGCTTACATCATCCGGAGACAACCAACAACTCAAACAGATGTTGATTGAGAATGGGCACTCGTACCTCAAGAAATGTTGCACCAGCTGGTTCTGAGTATGCGGAGACGGTCGAAGCAACCATTGTAGTAAGGGGAGGGACATATACCATATTAAGGAATATCTGCTTGTTGTTCTTCCTGTTGGATAGACAATCATGAGTCACGATACTATGCGTTCAATAAAGCTTGTTTTTGTTTGATTCCATACCGTATGCGTTGTATTCCTTTTTCAGCGCCAATGCTTTCGTCCTCCTTTACGTACATAATACTCTCCCTCATTTCAGAATTTCAAGTCTCTCAGATGATTTTTCGTGAAGTTATGGCAATAAACCCACCTGTTGCTTAAGTTTTGCACACCAGTGTATATATATATAATAAAATTTTCTGATACATTTTACTGTTTTTCATGGAATACTGCAGTGGTGCGCAAACTTTTTTCTACTGTTACCCCTTTTGTAGAGAGAAAATTTTTGGCGACCTCTAGAGATAAATGTTCACAAATACGATGTAAATAGGCGCATTTCTCTCGTTTTATCGAATAAAAAAAATCATCATTTCTGACACATATTAATATTATTTGTAATTTAAAGAAAATATTTTTTTGTATAACATAAAAATCAGTAAATTGCCTTTTAATGAGATGTATGTGGCTGCAAGTTTCTGATTATCTCATCGATGTTCGGATGTATGTTGCTAATTGCAATTCGCATATCATCTTCAGAGTTCAAACGAGAGCGGTATTTAGTTTTTATTGAAACTAGTTTACTAAATCCAGTTTCACATAAATACGTTGATGCAAATTGTATTAGTAATCTGATGGCATCCTTGCATAGAACGGGATATTGCTTTTCCACGGATAGCCAAAATTTTTGGAAAGGCTGAGTCTTAAATTGATTTCGAAGAGTGTAATCACTTATCAAATCTATTAATCACTCTTTCTCACTAATTTGAAGAGTTGAACTGCATATGTCGTAGGAAAATGGATCGCGAATCCAACCAAGATCATTTTCAGGAAAATCCTCGAATCTTCTCGAAAAATTTTCTTTTAACTTTTCGATGTGATTGGAAATGATGTTTTTAAATGTAAATATATCTATATTATTTTCCTTGATAAAATCGTTAAAGCAAGGGAACATGTCGGTGTTGTTTTTATTCAGTTCAGTTTACCAGAGACTAAGCTTATTTTTAAAGGCTTGAATTTTACTGGCTGAAGTTACGATAGTTGAATTCTCACCCTGCAAGCTCAAATTTAAGTCGTTAAATTTTTCGAAAATATCAACTAAATAGCTCAGCTTTCCCAGCCAGACTTCATTAATATAATAACTTGCCAATCTATCTTTCTTTTCGCTTAAAAACATGTACACTTCATTTCACAAATCAAATATCCGTCGTAGTATTTTCCCACATGAGAGCCACCTGACTTCGGTGTGTAACAGTAATCTCTCATACGTTGAGCCCATCTCATTGCAAAGTATTGAAAAGAGACGGCTGTTAAGACTGTTGCATTTAATGTAGTTAATTGAACTAACAGCGTCTTGTAATATGTTGTGCAACTCTTCATCCATATCTTTTGCAACAAGAGCTTGCCGATGAATCATACAGTGATTAAATACCATATGAGGCACCACTTTCTGGATTAAGCCTCTGAGCCCTTTGTTCAAACCTGTTAATGCTGCAGCACCATCAGTACAAACCGCAACACAATTTGCCCAGGTAAGGGACTTTGCTTCAAAATATTCATTTATTACTTCGAATATTTTTTCTCCAGTTGTTTTCCTTCCAAACTTTTGCAACATAAAAACTTTTCTGTTATATCTTCATTAAAAATAAATCTAACGTAAATAATTAGTTGTGACATTTTAGTAATATCGGTAGTCTCGTCCAGTTGTAAAGCAAATACAGATGACTTTTGTATACGTTTTATGACTTCTGACTCGATATTTCGTGACATTTCGGAAATCTGCCGAGACACGGTATCTCTTGATAATGGTATTGTTTTTAGTTCATTTCCATATTTATCGCCATGCATAATTGATGTCATCTTAGTTGCTGCAGGAAGGATAAGGGATTCTCCAAATGTATGGGGTTTCATTGTTTTTCCTATTAGATAAATCCTTGTAATGCTTTCTGAGGTATTGTTGTAAATTTCTTTAGATTTGCACTTTAAATTTTCAGATTTTCAGCTCGTCTTTGAAAAAAATCGGCATGTTTATTTTGAAGTTCTTTATGTTTAGTTTCCAGATGCCTTTTTAATTTAGCTGGTTTCATGCTCTCATTTGCTAATTTTCCGTTGCAAATGACACATATCGGGCGTTCTTCATCATCAACAACACAAAATGTAAAACCATACTTAATAAATTCCTCATTGTATTTTCTTATTTTTTAGATGGGGCATTTAGTTCAGAATTTTGAGACTCCTCATCAGTATTTGTTCGTTTGTTAGCTGAAGATGTGCCTGGTGTACATATTACCCATTTATCCGTTATGAATATAGGGGTTAAATTTTTTTAACTAAAACAAATAATAAAAAAATTATCATTTTTTTTCGAGAAATTCAATAAAATTAACAGAGATCTTTCTCTAATGATAGCACATACCTGATAACAATGAGTAGAAAAGCCCGATAAAAATATAAAAAATCATAATTACACAACGTTACATGATAAAACTCGAGCAGAAGCTAAAACAATTACAGGCCAACTGTTACATGCTACAACTTTACATGGAAACGCGCAGTAAAACATTCAGCGATAATTTTTGGTCGTTTGGTTGGTCTTCGCTTGGTACGCATGTCTACAAGATGACTCCCACAGCCCTCGATTACCACTCCATCTCGTACGGTGCGCATGCTCAGTGCGCACCGTTCGACACAGTACGTATAACATCAATACGTCGGACAAATAGGCGCTTTTCAGTAAAACTGGCGAATTACCACGAAGAGGGCGTCATCTACCGGAATGAAAAACTTGCTTCTTCACACTTTACATACATTACGTATTACGGTCAAAGAAAGAGCGAACAGCAGGAAATTGCAATTAAAAGTGACGGCGTTTCACTCTTTACATGTGCACTGTATGGTATACAGCATGTGCAGGCATAATGCATTTCATAAAAATTTGGCGACCCCCAAAACACTTCTGGCGACTCCCACAGGGGTCGCAACCCCTAGTTTGCGCACCTCTGGAATACTGTACTAAATTTTAACCAAAAACTTTTTCAGGTGTCTGAAAAGGAGAAGAATTCTCACAGAAGAAGAAATTTTGCAATTAATGAATAAATCAGATTGAACTCTTAGGTCAGAACTTAGTAATCTCTCGGATGATAACAATGCTGTGAACAAAACATATAAATCGCGTATACTGGGAAGAGAATCAAGTTCAGATGAGAGCGATGAAGAAAAACATGGGAATATTGGAAATGGAAAGACAATTTAGGATCATTCGTTACCATAAAAGTCTCTTGAACGCATTCATTACATCGATTTCGCAGTTTCAAATACTTGGTTTCTGTGCAAACAAGATGCAATATCTAATAAAATTCCGCTAAAAAATCAAAATGGATCCTTGAAAATTAAAATTAGAGATAGTTGAAGCGTTATCAGCATCTCCACCTACTAACAAAAGTATTTTAGCTTGATTATGGAAGATAACAAAGTGTTGTAATTCCACTCGCAAAAAGATCGCAGCTTTATAATCACACCTGCTACTTATACATGTCCAGCTTTAATCCTAGCCATTCCAGGATAAAAGGCTTGACATGTGCCACATTTTCGATGTGTTGATGACATTTCAGGTCTCGCAAATTACAGATTTGAAAACTACAAGCAGTTCGAAAACATGTTGTGAAAAAATGCAATGGTTATTTATACTTGTCAAAAACAAAACAAAGTTTTACAGTAAATAAATAATGAATTAATAAAGGTTAATTAAACATTAATAATTTCCTCATTTGTAACAATTTTAGTTGAATTAAGATTGTTCCTTCTATCAACTTAGAGCTAAAAATGTAAAATTTCGTAGGTGACCTGTTTCACAGATAGCATACGTGCCGTCTACGTTCCAGGAAGGGGAGTGGGGAATTTTTAAAATTATTTTCCCAGTGTCATTGGGTCAATATAGTATTAATAGCCGAAGAATTCAATATTTAAAGGTAAAAATAATTCGGGTCTTTTAAAGGGATTTGAGAAGACTTTCATTACTTGTAACTCTTACTTCAATTCAAGTACTCTGCCTTCCTAGCTATCTAATCTATATTCAATCGCGACGAATCGTCACCTTCATTATAACAACTATCAATTACTAAATATCTGCGTTACACTTTAAATTTGATTAATCACTGCTCCACAAACAGCCTACCCTCTCTCTCTAACTTGAAAGCCTAGACTTTATATAGTAGTCTTAATGTACATGTTCACGTTCTCTTCTTCAGAGGAAGCGTTCTAATAAAATAATTTTTAAGGACCAAAAATTCCCCAAGAGAATTGTTAGTGAGAAAGTCTCGGATAGAGGCAAGTCACAAAGTTACTGATATAATACTGTAATGGCATTTACGATAATTTTTAATGAAAAAAAAAAAAAATTCCTGCGAGGGTAACTCGTAGCTGTCGTCGCTAGTCAGATTCCTGTACTGGGTGCCGCTTATGGGTTATCTCGTATGGTTTTCAACGAAAATCTTCCTATACGAAGATTTTTCTTTTCATTGACTGATTTTACAAACTCGTCACCTAAAACATCTGATGACAGTCAGATGTGTAATGCTATGTCCAGATTTTTACACAGATGTGTAATGATCATCACTGAGAAAAACCTATAAGACGATGGCTGTTGTAAAGAGTTGTAAAGTAATAAAATGGATTGATAAGTAATGATTAGCAGACCTCAGATAAACCATCCATTGGTACAAGTACTAAGTTTGATCTATACTTCAAAATAATCTTCCCGCAGAATGCATATACGTTCTACAGCGAAAGAAATCAAGGGAATAAAAGCTGAAGACGCGTCAATTTAAGGCATTAGTTATTTATTTATTTGATTGTGACGGAAACAATACAAGAGAAAGCAGCAACTATAATATACATGCAGCTGATTTTCATTAATTAGAACATCTTTCTCCCACAGAAAAAAAAAGGAGATCTAGAAAGCCATGTCGAATGTGTGCAAAGCAGAAAAAAAAAAAAAAAACGTAAGGAGACTAGGTATTTTTTTTCCAGTGTGTACTAACAATCCAGCACTTTGCGTTGGTCTCCTTGCTTCAAAGCTCATTATACACAGTGACTACAGATAAACTATTTTTTTTTTAGTTTTTGAAATATATATATATATATAGACATTCATGCATATATAATTATTAAGTTAAAATCTAATCGTCTAAGCTATAATTTTAATGATGAAAGCTAATAATAATTATGTTTTTTGCACTGCATATAAACTTTTCATTTATCTTTTCTAATACTTCCTAACTTAAATGGAGATATGTAATCAGTCTACAATTTCAGCACACATTTGGTACATACGCTTACTGCGAGATATCTCGTAGTTGGCAGTCAATGGGTTAGAGATTTGTACATGTGGAGGATAGAACCCGCGACGTATGGATCCGAAGCCGCGAGTAACTTAACCACTAAACTAAAGAGATCCCCTCTATCTGGAGGCTATTATTGGCTTATATAGGGACCGCTACGCTACTTCCCCACCAGTGAGTCGATGGGTAGACGAACGAACGAGATATTTGTTATGGCGAGCGTGTGTAGCGCGAGAGTTGTTGCGTCAAATGAGTCTGACGACTTTGCTTACTTTTCTTGTGGGTAGATGGCACCACGACAGATCAGAAGCTTTTGCGTTTTTCTTTTCAGCCAGGGCCAACAATGTGGAGGATAGAACTCGCGACCTAGGAATCCGAAGCCGAGTAACTTAACCACTAGACAAAAGTGATCACCTCTGTCTGGAGGCTGTTATTGGCTTATATAGAAACTGCTACAGTACACTTTTACGAGTCTAATCGTTCGTTCACTGTCGTTCGTTTTTATTTTTAATACGAACTTTTAATGATTCTAGGGGGAAGGGGTGAACCAAATCACCAGCAGTCATTTGTTCACCACGAGAGAGTGTGGGAAACTCGAGAGCAGAAGTTATGCCAACGAACTATACCAACTCTGTTTGAATCTAAACTGCGAACTTTTTTGTGTTTGACAAAAACCAACAGATCTTTTTTCATGAACGGTTCGAGAGCAGTTCATTGGGTGCAAAAGTCAGTATACTTCTACAAGCTGAACTGTTCGCGAACAGCAGCGGCATACGAACCTTTATGTAATCTCAATGGTTGGTGGGTCATAAATTCAAAATCCTCGAATGAAGAAGGTCGTCGTACAGTGTACTGTAGCGATCGCTGATCGTTGAAGATCGTCGTTGAATTATGATACTTTCTGCCCTTCCAGTGCGATTGTGTTTCAAAAACTTCATGTAACGTGGTGTGGATGATTGCAGCAAAAGATATAAATTCATTTCATTATGACTTTGAATTTCGATACTTGTAACTAAAAACTCATTACGCAATTTTCGAGCGAGGTTTAATCAAAAACCGTGACATATTATATCGATACCTATGTTATGATTTCTATGAAATTCCTAGATAATCCGGTATTATTGTTTCTACATATGTGGATTCATCGGGAGAAGAATTTTTTTAAAAAATTAAATACAAAGATATTCTTTACAGAAGAATTAATGTGCATTGTTTTTAATTATAGGTACATAAACATCCCTAGATGTATACGGTAAACACGTTCTTTAGAAAATAGTACTAATTGAAAATGTGGAAAATGAGACATAAAATTGTATGGGGAAAAAAGAGATTGCCTCATTAACATAAAAATGTTGGCTACAGCTTTCCCTTTATTAACTACGGTTAATTTACTTTGGGATAACCTGAAATGGGGGATCAACATTGGCTAACCTTTTGGCGGGTAATTTTGCAAATGTTTTCATATTGACAAAGCACATTTCTTATTGTTCTTTGTCATTTTCAATATTCAATCAGTATGAAGTTCTTTGTTTAAAAAATAATTCTGTAGCTTTCTATTTAGTCTAGGCCCTTCATCCATAATTCTTTAATAGCGAAATAAGCCGTGTATATGAGTTTTCCTGCAGCAACATTCTCCTTGTGGGAAAATAGAGTTTTACAAGCAAAGTTCTCTTCCCAGCGTGAACTTGAAAAATTTGAGTATGGCAATCCCAGAAGATGTTACCGGGGTTTCCAGATTAGACTGGCAAAAAAAAGGGCCAAATTGGCGAAAAATATGATATCTTCTAGGAATCACCGAGAAAATTTCCATAAGGCTATACAAAGGACCTCCAAAACAAAGGTCGAGTCAGTTCAGATGAAAGTTCAGTCGTGTTCGTTTTCTACGATAAGACAGAGAGAGAGACTTTCTCTGTCTGTTCCTACTAAAGAAACTGTTCCAGAGAGGCTTTTTTGGACCACTGTAAAGCATATTTATAACGAGTGCATTTTGCATTATTGTAAATAATCTATTATAATATTTATTTGTGTATATACAGCGATTAATCTTCGTGTAGTCATCTCTTTGTTCTTGTCTAGTAATAAATCTGCTACTATTCAAATAACTGGAGTCGTCGGTTACTTTTTCCCCTTTCAGATTTGCAACAATACTGTAATAAACGTCCCGTGCCATCCATTAGTGTGAGAGGGTCGGAAGGAAGATTAGACACATTCAAAACAGCTTCTATTTATTCAAAATTATCAACAACAACACAAATTCAATAACCCAAGTTAAGAAATACACTAATTACCAAATATGTGAAGCAATAGCGAGGTAGACGAGGTATTAGAAGACTTTAACAATAAATCAGATCACTTACATTCAGACAATACACTTCTAATACAACAATTGATCTTATCTAATTTAATCACTAATTGACCAAATTGTCAATCTGAATATTACTCAAATAAGCTACGAAGTGCACCCGCCTAGCTTCACGTTTAATCAATCACAGTCTAACCTCTCTCACACTAACTCGAAAGTTTAATCTTTAAACACAAGTCCTACTTTACATAACCACATCTTCTTCTTCGGAGGAAGGTTTTTAATAGAATAATTTTTAAAGACCCATTATATTATCCAAGAGGATTATTAGTGGAAAGAACGTGGATAGACTCGTTACAATATGATAAGTGGTATAATACAAAATAATTACCATAAATCCGTCGTATGATGCGCACTCTTAACACAAAACATAAGATCAAAATTTACGGGTGCGCATTATACGTCGGTTATAAAAATAAGGAAAAGGTAAGCATAGGAAAAAATTAGACTTCTACATATATCGAAATACTGCTTATTTTTAAGAAATAACATTACTTATGAACTTCAAGAGAGAGGGTTGTAGTTCTAAAAGTACTCTATTTTTTTTTTAAATCTTGGAATAATACCTCGAATAAATGATTTCGAAATATAAGAGCACTGAACACATTCATTTCGGGTGCCTTCGTAAAAAAGTGGGTGCGCGTTACACGGCGATTATACCTAAAAATTAAAAATTCCAACTTGAAAGAGTATAGGTGCACGTTATACGCCAGATTTTTAGGGTAAATCGAAATTCACCATTTTCTTAAAATAATTTGCCTAAGAACGTGGGCAAGCGAAACCGTATTAAGTACAAAGCAAATCGTAGATGGCAGTGTAATATTCAAAAGGTTTAAGGGGACACAATAAGATTCAATTGACAAAAATCGGTTCAAAAATCAAATTTAATTTTTTTAGCTTAAACTATTTTTTATATAGTTTTCTACAAACTCACAAAATTTGAAAGCTCTAAGTTTAAAAAACGCAGAGTTATGATAACTTTTTCGTTTGTTTTTATTCGCATTCCAATGGCAAATCAAAACTTTAAACTGACTTATCTCGGAAAGATAAAATAACTAGTTTTTCTTCATTTAAAACGCTAAGGCTTTTTTTTTTTCTATTGTACCTAATACTTGGAAATTTTTTTCGTTTGTAGCTAATAGTACAAGAAACAAAAGTTGGTATGCATTTTTCGTCAAAGCACTATTCATTTTTTTAAAAATAATTGAATTTAGAATTTACTCATTTTTTAAGAAATTTTCAACAAGCATTCAGAAAAAGAAGTATTGTACGAATACCAATCATGTTATCGCAAAATCCATACCTCCTTTTGTTGCACATAGTTTAATGTACTTGTAAATAAAATTTCAAATATGTACGTCACTTTTTGTAGGAGGAGTAGCATTTTGAAATCACTCCGTAAGTTTCGAGTTTTTCCCTCAAAAAATTAAATGATTAGCTTTTTATAAAATTTTAAGTACAAAATCTGTTTTACATCATACATACACATAGGAGGCACCCAAAAAAAATTATGAAAATCATTAAATTAAAATTTTTTGTTTAAGTCGTACCATGTCCCCTTAACATTGTCAAGGATATTTGTGCTTTTAAAGTATTCGACTACGTTCGGAACCGTGATTTTGCAAAAGCGTATAAATGGAAAATATTTGTGACCTTTAGTGTCAATTAGATTAGAAAATGTATATAAAATTGCTTTAAGAATAGTATTACAATAAAAAATTATTTAAGTACAATATTTTGACAAAAAATGAACACATAGAATGACCCATTTGCAAAATATTCTCCTTTTGTGAAAAATGCTTTTATTATGTAATAATATTTTGCCTGTATATAGCTTAGACCTCTGTACAGAGGCTCAACTAGAATTTTTGAAATATATAACTTAGAAGTGGGTTTATCCATGTTTTACGACATCAGAGGGGAGAAATTTTAAGAAAAAAACGCCGATAATTATTTCAATGGGTTGTAACTGAAAATAATGTGATTTTTTCAAAAAAAAAATAGTTCAGATTTTCTGGAGAAGTCTACTTTATATAAGCACACACACACACACACACAAAATATTATTATTTTAGAAGTATTTTTTATAAAAGGAGAACATTAGAAAAAAAGTTATTCTAAGTTCCTTTTTACCAAAATATTGTATTTAAATAAAGTTTTTTTTTGTCAAAATGTCCTTAAAACACTTTTATACATATATTCTAATCTAAGTGACACTAAATATCATGAAAACTATCTATTCATGCGCTTTTTTAAAATCAAGGTTCCGAACGTAGTCGGATACCTTAAAAATTTCAACTTGAAAGCATAGGTGCGCGTTATACGCCAGATTTTACAATAAATCGAGAGAAATTCGCCATTTTCTTAAAATAATTTACCTAAGAACGTGGACAAGCGAAACCGTATTATGTTAAGGTGACCAGTTTTTTTTACAATGAAAACGAGGACGCTTGTGAAAAATTTAAGAAAAAGTTACAACATAAATATTTAAAACATTTTTTTTAATTCTAATAAAAAATACGCTAATTACGCTTGCATTCCTTTTAATTATTTATTTAAATGAGTACTTTTCCACTGAATATTTTTTTTTTGTCAATATATCATTTTCTAATACATCGGAAATTTAGGAGCAAAAAATATCCTTTATATTGAGCTTTATAGTAAGTGCTACTGCTTAAGTATCAACATTCATTCTTGATTGATTTCTCACTTGTCCAAAAATCATTAGCAACTGAAAAAACTGTTTCAATTTCTGCATTAGTTCCAGGTCAGCACAAAGTAAATTTAACAAGAATAACATTATTATCGCATGGAAAGTGTTCATTTTTGAAATGGTTAAGTATTTTCATCCATCTTTTGTCAATTTCAGCATGCTGATTTGCCAATTGTTCCAATTTATTAGAATGCAAATATACATTTTATCGTTTAATTTATTGAAACAGACAATTGTCATCGATTTTAATATCAGGCATTGCTTTCGAGAAAAACTCAACCCAATTTTCTTTATCTGCCCAATTTACTTGCGATGAAGTCAAAAGACACCATTGAAAACTATTATTTCCTGTGATATTTGTTTCAGACCATTTTTCCACATATTGGAAACGGGTTGGGTTCATCTCCGAATAGAGATTAACAAATCCGTTTTAAAATATTGAAAAGGAGGACACTTTTCGAAGAAGGACAAAACCTATAAGAGGAGGACTGTCCTGCCTAAAGGAGGACGGTTGGTCACCTTAATTAAGTACAAAGCAAATCGTAGTTGGCAGTGTAATATTCAAAAGGTTTAACATTGTCAAGGATATTTGTGCTATTAAGAAAAGGTTTTGGGACGCAGCTCAATAGGTCTGATCATAAATACCCATTTATATGAGTGTGTGCTGAATTAATTACAGACTGAACAGGCATAAAAATAGAATATATTAATAATTGCATTTCATTAATCAGTGTGCCTTTTTCCTTTGGGAGCAAGAACAAAAATCCATGCAAATATATGTAAGTGAACTTATTTAAATTCTTTAAAAAAAAGAATGGTTATTTCACTGGAGTTTTAAATGTTTTCATTTCTTAATGCACCAAGTCAATGATCTTAATATTGCAAAGGGGATTGCTGCTTTGAATAATGAACTCGCTTTCGTATCCAAAAAAGCACAAACATTTCAACAGGTCAAGGGACAAGACTATATGTGAAGTGCCAGGAAAACTAATCAAAGATGGACTCGAAAACCCCTAAAGACTTTTTATCTTCAATTAAAGTGTCTGACTGGCTGAAGTTAAAACAATCCGTCTAGAGAAAAAGCCAGGAACTCAACAACACGGTGTTGGGTGTTTACATCAGAGAGACAGTAATATACAAACTGTTTTTTTTTTATTTACGGGCTCTATTTGCAAATACATTTAAAGGTCGCGAACCCTGTACGCTAATCTATTTAGCGTTCCTTTAATTTGTTTGTATCGATATTGCTTCTGAGGGCATTTGATGGACGAAATAATCTTTCGAAAGAATGATATTTACAGCTTTCATTCACGATGTTGTTTACTTTTTTTTGTATGTTTGAGTAAACATTGGAAGCTTTTATCACGATATTTCCTGATAGCTTTTTTAAAAAAAAGAGTGCAATGACATATTGGAATACTGTTGGGGGATTTGGTAATGGGTATACCAGGAAAATTACGCTTGTGTTTTAACACAAAGTATATGTTTAAATAAATCATTTCGTTTTCATTAATTTATTCGTAAAGTATAATATTGTGAAAGTTGTTGAACTGTAAGTGTGTAAAGAATTGCAGTTTTTTTTTTGCCGAGAAAAGTGTTCTGGATAATCTTTTTCTGAGAGAAAAAAAATTACATTAATTTTACTGTATTATTATTTTATGCTAGTAGCAAAATTGTATTTGATTCCACTTTTCATGTTACGCTTACAGCCAAGAAAATAGTCCTTAGAATATTGATTGGCATTTTGAAAAAATATAACATACATTATTTTTTGATTCCTACTATTAGTTCACACTCTTTCTGTATATATATCTTGTTCACATTTTCATTCGTTAATAAAATACTTTTTATTCATCCGCTCAAGTTTAAATACGTTTTTTTAAACTTGTTGTGGGTGACACTTGATGTTAATACTGATTTTTCAAATATTGATTCATTAATTCTATTTGATTAATGAATAAATTGTTACCAACAAAATAATAGTCTACCTTATATAAAAAGGAAAGTCGCTTGTTGTGTACCTGTACGCAATGCATAGCGCGTTGGACTTCTAATCCAAATTTCGTGGGTTCAAATCCCACCTGGGATGGCCTAATTTCTGAGAATGTGATTTCTTTTTTTACTATACTATTTTATTAGAATAATTCAATTTAATTAATGAATAAATAGTAACACAAAAAAAATAGTCCAGTACCATGGAAAGGAAAATGGAAAATAGCTTTTTATTTTGTCACTCATATATAATATTGTGATTCTGCCCTATGTATATACATATTTATATTAATTGTAATTATTTAATAAAAAGTAACTAAAATAAAAATTTTCTTTGTTGACCTAAGTAGGAATTGTTTTAATTTTTTTTTTATACTACTTGTTTTATAAATATTTTTTTTTATGTTTTAAACAAGGATACGTATATTTTAAAAAATAATTCCTTATGATACTCAAGTAATGTGAACGAAATTCAACATTTTGAATAAATATTCTAAAAAATTATTATGTGCGTCATTGTGTTAAATTTTCCATAAATAAGCAACGAAGATAAATAACATATAAAGAATTTCTTAACTTTACCCTTTTATACTTTTTGTGAAATGTTCTCTTTTACTTAAAATATTCCATTTGGTTCTACCCCGTTAACGTAGCGATGAATGCACACCAAAAATTAAAAATCAGTGACCAAACAATTAAATTATTTTATAATGAAAAATATCCTTAAGGGAAATGAAAAATTCTGCCCAAACAAATATTTGAAATACATAACCATTTTTCCTTTATATTTGAATATTTTATCAAACAAAAAAATATCTCAGATAATTTTTGGATAAAAGTATAATGTTTATTTTTTATATTTACGTTACCAAGTACCTTCATTTCTTACATTTACGTAACCAATTACGTTCATTTCTTACATTTACATAACCAATTACTTTCATTTCTTACATTTACGTAACCATTAAGTTCAACCTTATATTTACATATTTATCAGTAACCAAACTCAGTGCAAATAATTTTCCTGTCTCAATCTTCAAATGTGAATTTGATTCCACAGAACATAAGAGAATTTAAATGCCTATCTTTTTATATAGTAAATGTAATTATATACCATCGAATGGTTTTCAACCAAGTAATTATTACGTAAAAAACACTGAAAAATTATTATGAAAGCAAATTAAATTTTAAAAATATCTCGGAATCTGTCTTACCTGAATAAAAATCCTTCAATATTCAATAGACTTGAAATCTTTAAAAAAGGGGTAATCCACAAAATTAATAAATCCAAACATAAAATAAAACACAGCACACGAGGTAGATACACAACATTTGGTTATAATAAATAATTTTGGAATTTGTATCTTCAAGCCATTTGCAATATATTCCACACGTTCAGACTTACGAGTATTCGTAAAATCTGGAATCAATTCCCCGTACTGCCTATCTTATGTTAAGAAATCTTTAATTCGACACCTCAAGCACAGGGCAGTCCAAACAGGAAAGGGTTTCATTCCTTGCATAAAAATTATCCCATAACTTGTTTCTTAACCGCAATACATTTTTTTCTCCTATACACTTAACTACACTTGAATAATCTGGATATGCTCTAACGTCTAGCTTCAATACAAACTTTTTTTTTATTTATAACAGCATTTCTCATGGCGGTGGAATAGTTAAGCTCTATATTACTATAAATAATGGCAAACTGATAGTTAACTACTAGTACCTTTTTAAGAATAAACCGAT
>BMAV01027449.1:13635-24623 GCA_019973955.1 Trichonephila inaurata madagascariensis | reverse complement strand
TAGAATTTAGATTTAACTAAAGAAAAAAATGTATATACTGAAGAATAGTTCATTGTATGGTAGAAACATGCCTCGTTTTTTCATAAAAAAAAATTTGTTTTTGTTGGGGTGAAGCGAGTGAACTATTTTTTCTGGCGGAAGGATAACTGTGTGACCCACCCATACGAGTTTTTCCCGCTTCAATCCCACGCATTCCTTCTACGGGGTTCCCTAGCTAGACGGTCGCTGTGTGCTTTTGGTCAGACTTGCTGTGTGCTGTTTCCGTGATCGTTATTTTCGTATTTATATGTAAATAAATGTGCTGTCCAGGGATACCTGGGTGTGGAAGTAATTTCACAAAAGAACAACAGTTTTATTAAGGAGCCAAATAAATCTCTTCTCGGATCAAAAACTTATATCTTTTTTTAGATATTTCATTGCAAGTGTTTCTCACTAAATTCTGTGTCATTAACAATAACAAAGGATTTTTAAAAATTTTAATCTAATTTCAGTTTTAATTTAATTATAATTTCAGAATAGTAACATTATAGGTTTATCTGGTGTTTACTTTGGAAGAGATATGTTTAAACTCAAATGCGCGCGTTGATCTAAAAGACTGTATTGTAATGTAGAAAAGTATGAATTCTGGAATACATGTTAAAACTCTATAGTTTTATCATTTTCCTGCAGTAATTTTTTTTTAAAACTACAATGATTCCATAACATACATAGTGGCCGCTGAAGTCTAGTGGGTAACGGACTCGTGGGCGGCGTTTCATGAGATCAAGCCTAGTATCACTGAAAATCCGTCGTGAAGGGGAGCGATGCACGTTAAATCTGTCGAGAGCTCAAACTTCCTCTCGTGGTGTGGTGTAGTAGTTAGGTGAGGGGGATTGGCTTCTAAATCAGGTATCGTCATCGTCACTTGACCATGGTTCAAAATTACGAGGTCCGTCACCTAAAACCCTCGAGTAGCTGAACAGTGTGACGTAAATATTCACTCTCACTCACTCAATTAAATGCATTTATTACAAAACTTTCTCTTAATGTACACTGGAGTCCAAAATTAAGAATATTTGCGTATTTTGTCTAATTTCATGAAAAAAATAGAATGAAGTGTAAAAGTATTGCTTCGAAACAAAGATGTAAATCTTTTACTTCGAATAACTAAGTTTACGTATGTAGGGGCGGAGCTAGTAAGCGAACAGAATTTTTTAACCCGTTTTATCCCAATTTATTTATTCTACTCAAATTTTGTAACAAAATTTGAAAAATTTATATATTTTATATAAGAAATCTGACCCGTCCTCTAAATATAATACTTGGATAGAGGAGATAAAATATGCACTTACAGGTTTTAGTGTTCTCTTCGATGATGAAAAGCTATTTCCGAGAACAAAATTTTATTTTATTTCAATAGTACTTTCTTTTTTACAAAATATTTTACTTTTCAGTTAAATTTCACTCTGATTTTGCTGGAAAGGTCCAAAGCAAGCCTGACAAAGAATTTTGTCACATTTGCCATAGTATGTTTTTGGTTTTCCTTTGAAGTCTTCTCTTTGACAACGACGTTATTTTTCTTGCTTTAGTAAAAACAACGAACACGGATATCTTATTTTGCACCAGAAGGTACAGTCAAGATCCTAGGTCTACCTTTTGTTCTTATCACAGTTTTTTTTTTAGATAAATGGTTGTTACAGCTCTTCGGAACTCCTTCAAGTTTCGGACTTCATCTTTGTTGAGAATTTTGTGCATTATCCAGACGTTTACAATAGCTGTATCCAGTGAACGTGTAAAAAGTAGTCAGTACTACTTTTTACTACGAATTTTAGTGGAATGAAGTCCAGCCAACCAGTCGTGGGGATCCATACCGCCCATATATTTGCTGTAAAAGTTTATCAAATTTGGCATCTTCCCGTTAACTTTACCTTTGTGTCCCCATACTCACCTCCAAATTTCATAAAATTATTATTGAGTATGGCAAGTAAATATTTTACTTTGAAGGATGGATCCTGGACACGCTGATTTACAGTCCCATTGTCTACAAAAGTGCAAATAAAATTTCAACTTTTGGAAGCGGTTTCGTGGCATGTCATTTTTCACCAGGGTAATTCCAATGTCTCAGCACCTGACCAATAATCACGTTCACAGGTATTTGAATGATAACCAGCCAGAAGCAAAATTCCTATAAAAACACTTATTTCGTCAGCAGTGGTCAAGAAATCGTGTTCGTTTATTACATCTGCTGCATATTGCATAATAACTTTTGCATTGAGATCGTAAACTTCAATGGAATAAAACTGCTCAAAAAGCTAAGATGGGATTTTATTTTTCAAAGCAGTTTCCATATGCTTGAGCTAGTCACTTGCAGTTGAGCCAGCCTGTGTTACCCATTTTGATAATGCGATGATTTGCTCTTTATCCATAATGAATGATGTCTTTTAGCTCTTTTTCTGCTCTTTGTTGTCGAAACACTAGAGCTTGTGCGCGGTTCAGGCTGGATCAGGCTTTATAATCATCCCTTTCTTCGTCAGTCTATTGATATCTGGTAACACAGCAGTAATTGCTGGTAACACAGAAGTTTCAATATCTCTCCCATCTGAATCTAAAATATTAAATAATTCTAATGCTTCCTCTAGCTTCAGAAACTTTTGTACTGACATAACTAAGCAGGGTTGAAACACTAGAGTTGAAATTATTATTATTATTATTATTATTATTATTTCTTTTTACTCTTCGTTGTAAAGAGAGAAAGAACGAGCCAATTGCATGCGTATCGGTCAAATGTTCTATTTAGGGGACAGTAAAAAAGTAATTTGTGCAAAAACTTACCTTAGAACAATATGCGACATAGCCATCCTGTGATGACCATGTCGTTCCGGATCCGCGTAAGCTAGAGGTGTGGGATTATCAAAATGATGAGACATAGTAGTTCTTAATACAACTTTTATTAAGAATAACTTATATTACTTAATTCTTATTGACAACTTTAATTAAAGTGAGAGTTAACACCCAATTAAACCTTGTATTTAAGTCAGATCACGCAACTAGAACATTTATCTTAATTATAATAAATAAACCGATTTATCTAACTTCCTATACCTAAATATTACCTTTTGCAGATCTCCTTCCTACAGTGATTGAGAGATATCTATAATGTCACTTTATATACGACGATTCCAACTTCTTTACAATGGACTTCTATTCCTTCCAAAGCTATCGGACTGCTAACTCTTGATCTGAAAGATTCCACACTAAGCTATCTCTAAACTTTCCGCGATATATCTTATCATCAAAGCTTCTATCCTTTTAAAGTATATCTCATTTACATGTTACATTCGTTTATCTTCTTGGTATTGGGTTGGAAAGGTTTTGCCATTAATCGTGGCCGTCAAAGAACATAGGAGTTATGTTAGCAGAAGGACGCGAGAGACGTCACAAATATCGCTCTAATTAACCACCAGGATCATAACGAAAGAGTACTATCACATAAAAAATTCCCAACCAAGTGCCCATATTAAATTGAAAAAGAATTCTGCAACCCCAAAGAGATGATACAAACAGCGCCCATAAATGCGATGAATAAGCAAAATTTTCAGAGGAAGTGGGAGGGAGTGAGACACATAACTCACGCTGGAAGAAGCTAATCTATATCCCTACATGTTCCAACTGTCAAAATATTCACATCATACAAATAATGATTTCCACATGATATTTTTCAGCTGTCCTCTAAATTGGACCGTGGGATAAAATGGGTTAAGCGCGCCTGTGAAAATTCGCATTTAGCTCGCTAGTACCACTCACCACACTTCTTGGTGTTTTTTTCCTCTTTTTTTTTGAAAAACTCTGGTTAAATTAAAAGTAACCACCAACGGTTAGATGATGGAATGAGGTGACTAATTGGGGGTAGGGCTAGAGACAGACCAGTCTAAAATCACGATTTATAGAGAATTCAATTTAATACCCAGCGTCGTATTCAACTTATGGAAACATTTTCAGGATACAGGATCTGTCCAGAGAAAGCCTGAGCAAGGTCTTCTAAGAGCCACAAGGGTCAGAGAAGATCGCCATTTGTCCATTATAGCGAAGCGTAACAGCTTCTCAGCTCTCTCGTAAATTGAAGAAACTACCAGAAGCTAGGATATTCGCCGGATGGATTGGCTAGTTAGATCTCCAGAATTCAACCCTAGACAACTTACCTGGGACGCTGTGAGGAAGGCAATTGTAACTCACAAGTCCCTCGAAGCACCTTAAGCCTGAAAATAGTGTTGCTAAACGAGTGAGACTAATTGCTCCAGGAACTCATAAACTTCTTCACAATATAAAATTACGGTACGAGGCCTGTTTTTCTGCAAGAAGGGACCATACCCCCTAATAACCATTTTTTTCTTTTCTGTTTTTCAACTACAGTTTCATACATTTCGAATCCGATGAGTGGTACGCACGATTACGCTGTGACGGGCTCACGCGTCTTTTCTTTAACATGTCCTTTGGGTACCTTTTGGGGCCAAGATTAATGGCAACTCTTTTCCAACCAAAACCCAAGAAGTGAAACGTGAAGTTTAAATGCAAATTAGATAACTTTTAAATAACAGAAGTTTAAGTAAGAGGGCAATTTTGGGGAATGTTATGTGAGTGATTGATACAATTGTGAAAGAACGGCCAACGGAGGTTATTCCGAAGATAAAGCCATTAGGTCAAGGTGCATACCATTGCACTCGCGTAAGGACGCCACTCCCTAGTACCGGAGCTACGATTGGATTAAGGTAGGATTGACTATTTAATATTAGGACTTGTGTTATTATTGCAATTGAGATTAGACGGGTTAGATATTGATAGCGGTCCGAGTTACTCTTTTCGGTATTACTTGTATTGTGTGTTTGTTCATCGTAGAGATTTTCACATATATAACCATTATCTAATCTGTTGAGAGTTTAAGTTATAGTTCTTAATAAAGACATATTAAGAATATAAACATGTCTGTTCCTTTTGAAAATCATACACCTCTAGCTCACGCGGATAATCAAAGAGAAGGTCACACGAGGGGAGCCTTTTCACAACGCATGCGTATCATAACTGTTGAGGATTTTTCTTCTTTTTTTTTTTTTGTATTACATCAAACTTATGTACAAATCAAATTTCCTTAAACTCTGTCCAGTAATTCTAGAGATAATCGGTCAAATCTGAAAATTCTCTTAATTTTGAACAGTAGTGTATATAGTCGGTTATATCTGCTCTAGAATTCTATAGAAAAAAAATTATAATTAAAAATATTTTTAATAAATATAGTTTAGAAGTTCGAAAATTTTAATCAACATTTGCCTGTTTTGACACCTTTACATAGTTATAAATTCTTATTTTATGCAAACCATTAATTTTTTTAAAGGTTGCAATTTATTTATTTTTAAAGTAGGAAATGTTGAATAAGCGGTGATGTTTGATGAATCACTCTGTAGCAACTCTTGGCTAAACTTTTTAAAATAAATTATAAAAATCGAAAATATTTCTACAGTTATTTAAATGTTTATATAGCGCTATCCTTTTATGTTTACTTAACTCAGTAGTTTTGTACGCGATATTGAAATAACACAGTCCAAGACAAGAAATCTTTCTTTATTTTTATACAGCTGATTTAGTATATAACGAATTAGGATCGCTGATGTTACAATCACTGACCAGATTGCTACAAACCTATCCTTAAGGCTGTCTTTGCGTAGTAGTACTGAATTGGGGGGGGGGCGAACTCTCGCACTACTTTTTCAGTTATAGCACTACCCCAACATTAATATTATATTCTGGCTTCGCTCTATCCTACAGATAGTATCAGATTCATCATGCCACTCATTTTTATATGAGTTGATACAATAAATGTGCACCGCATTTTTATTCCTATACCGTAATGCAGTGTTTCTCAAACTGTGGGGCGCGCCCCCCTGGGGGGCGCGATAACCCTTCAAGGGGGGCGCGAGCATATCGAAAATAAAAGGTTAAAAAAAATTAATTTACTGGAATGAAAAAAAACAAAATACTTTCTGATATAATAAAAAATACAGATTTACATTGATATGATTTATATATATCATCTGGTGAAAAAAGGTCATCAAAAATAAAAGATTCTACTTTGAACGCTCATTAGCTATCTTTGATCCTATAACTAAATAAAAAAATATTTTCTTTGCTTTGCTGTAATCCTACGATGAGAGATTTTTTTATTAAGTTTCTTTTAACCTAAAATATTACATTTGCTGGCTTTCGAACTTACTGGTATGATTAACTACATCCCTTTTTTTAGTGAAGTTGTAAATTATATAATTCTGTTGCGCTTTTTTTTCACAATGTGAAAGAGTTTTATGATACATGGATAAGCATATTGAGCACTTTGAAAAATTAATTGGCCAAGATTTATTTTTTATGAGTATACTGAAACATATGGTACAAAAATCGTTAATTCTGGGAAAACTATTTGTTACCAATGACCTTGACAGAGAATCCTCTAATATGACAGTCTTAATGGGAGCTAAAATGAATTGATAACATATCTCCTTTTTTGGGAGTGGCAAACGTTGCTTTAGAATCTTAAGGTACTTATTTAGACCGAGTTCCCGGCACGACCACTATTTTTCAAAAATATTTTCTTGAACATGCTGCATTTCCCCCTATGAATAACTTAGTGGTTTTAATTGTGATGTTGTACGACTGATTATGGTTTATAAATGTAAATGAGCAGAATATAAAAAAAGAATTGGGCTTCTGTGATCTCTCTGAAAGGAAATTGAAGCTGATCAAACAAGGGAAACACTTGCTGAAATAATGCATATTAATCATGTTAGCGAAAATAAATTTGAGAAAAGCAATAAACTTGAAACGAAAGGAAAATTTTCAATAGCTACATTAAGAGCTTTATCAAGAAAATATGAAGCCATAACTGTACCCCAAAATGCACTTCACCCTGTCAAAAAGACACAAGCAAGAAAAAGTTCNTTTTCAGCAACTGGAGGAGGAAAGTCCATAACACCACAGAAAGTTGTCATTGCTGCGTGACCCTGTCCAATTGTCCTCATTGCGTACACAAAGCGTCTGTTTATTTCTGGAATGTTTTTTCTTGTACCCAGCATTTTTGAATTTCTAAACGAACATAAGTCTTTACAGTTCTTGCATTCAATCGAAAAAACACTAGACAAACCTCTAACACATTTTTCTGTGAGTTCAATATCTCCACCACATTTTTTGCAAGAAGCAAAGTTTTGAATGTTTGTAAACATAATAGTTTTATCAAACACTCTATAGCCATCAAAACCGTCATCATGTTCAAAAAAAGATGAATCAATATCTTGCAACTGAATCTTTTTTCCAGATGCACTGTTGTTTAGTGTTTCATCCACACTGTGTACAACTTTGCACCTCGTGTGCATATTACCAGTAAACTTCCTTTTCTTGGGACGTTTACCAGATGGTCGTTTGGCAGATTCAATCGAATTCATCATTCAAAAGTTTTAAAAAAATTAATATTTTTCCTAAAACTTATTTTAGAATAAGATACTATGTGAAAATCAGAAAACGAGCGAGTATAGAATCACAAATCACTTTTTCAAAACAAAACAGCAGTTTATAAAGTAAGTAGAAGTTGTAGTTAATGTTCAGAACAATAATAATAATATTTGAGGCTTAGATTCAAGCATTTGATAATAATTAGAATGAAAATATTAGAAACAGAGAAACGCAGCTGTCACCAGCGACATGACAGCTGTCACCCTGGAGCCGAAATGTAAACAATATTTAAATTACCTTTTCTGCTCTTTTTATTTTCTTAATAACTTCCGTGATATTTGGAATATCTGCATGCGGTTTCTTTTAAAAAACTCAGAAAGGTTTGCTCTATAAAATAAAATAATAATAAAAAAATCAATTTTCCGGAAATTTTAAAAGGTATATGACCCCTTAAAGTAGCCAACGCTGAAAATCCGGATTCACAAAGGTATGATGTTAAAAATGGTAATAGTATATGAAATGCTTTCGTTTTCAGTGCAGAAAATTCAGCATCCACCTCTATCTAGAATTCAAAGAGTGATTTAGTACAAAAGTGCCCTTTAATTTCATCACTGAATGTGAAATATATGAAGATCTATTTTTCGACATTTGAGAGCCCTTCTGCAATATTTTGAAATGGATCCCTAACCCATTCGTAACGCTATCAACTTGCCCTCGTCTGTGTACTTGTTGATGCTTTATTATCGTCCAATGCTCGCTGCGATTTAAAAATATATCTATGATTTTGTTTAATCCACTGCCGTAAATACTTAATACCGTGAATTACAATTAACGCGTGAATTATGAAATGTACATTCAAGAGAGATTCGGTAGCTAATCGATTCGGCGAAGACTGACTGGAATTGTACGAGGTACAGCATTTTTACATGTTTTGTGCTGACGTCCGTTAGGTTGCCTGGACTCACCTGAATGTTCGCGAGAATGACAGATGTAATGGATATGATAAAGAGCAACGTAGATCAGACTCTTTTTCAATGACATTTGTACTTTTAGAAATGGATGATGAAGGAAATAAATCTTTAATTAAATATCATTTCTCAACTTGTTTCGGTTTAAAAATTAGAGAAAGAAAAATAACATAATTAACCTATTACTTAAAAGTCATTTACTTAAAATATGTTTTTCTCAAGAGTAACATATTTAAAAAATTTAATACTTATCTTATTAATTTATACGGGAAAAATTAAGATCATATTATAGCATTAGCGTCAAAGTACATTATTATTGCATTCCATATATTATTATTATTATATAAGGGAGGCGCGATAAAAATTATGATTGATAATTGGGTCGCCAGTATTGAAAGTTTGAGAAGCACTGGGTTAACGCATTCACTTTTGCTTAAGTAAGATCAGTAATTTTTTTTTTGGCCTTAATGACCATGGTAGCCCAGCGGTATGGTTAAGAATTCATGGCTGGAGTGTCGATGGATTTTAGTCTTGGTGCAGCTAAAGACCAAAGCTGATAAACATTAAATTTGTCCAGCTCACACACAGATTATTTTCAACTGGCGTAGCTTGGTAGTTAGGAAAGGGGAGTGACAGCTTAGGTTTCGTCCTCGTCACTTGATCGAGGCTCAAAATTACGAGGTCTGTTACCAGTAACTCTCGTGTTGTTTTAATTTCAATGGTAATAGAACTGCCACTGACTTTCTTTGATATTCATTGAGTCATAGAAAACAAGCGTAGATAAAATTTTACGGATAAACGATATAATTTAACGTAAGTATCTTATGATTTTGAAATTAAAGGAACGTTCTTGTATTTTCATTTAGAGTGTGTGCGATATTTACGTCATTCAATGTTGTATGTGGGGTATTCTTTTATAAGGTGATGGCAGTTATTCAAAGAGTATTAAATGTTGAACATTGATTTTTTTTTTCTAAACAAGAGAGATATATTTTTGTCATATACTTTTTTAAATGTACTTTAAATTTTTGAGATAANATCTGTTTGAGTAGAATTATTTAAAGTAGAGGATTTGGCAGCTTGAGCGTATGTTTGAGATATTTGTGGGACTATTAATTTACGTGCTTCTGGATAAGAAATATTTTTATTTGTTTTTATTTCCTGTATCTGTTTCTCTATTTTCCACTTCGGGCATAATTTTGAATCGGATGGATGGGACTGGGTACAATTAATACATTTTGGCTCCAGAGTACAATCCGTGGAAGAATGCCCAACGGATGCACATCTAGAGCATGTTAACTGACCGCGGCAAGAGGTTTGGGAGTGACCGAACCTCTGGCACTTAAAACAGCGCAGAGGGTTCGGAATATAGGGACGGATTTTACAATTCAGATATCCAGCTTTTATTGTGTTTGGTAGTTTTGGGCTATTAAATGTTAAAATTAAATGCTTTGTGGGAATAATTGTAGAGTCTTTTTTTATTGTAATTCTCCTGACTTGAGTAACACCCTGATCAGAGAAGCCTTCAAGTATTTCTAATTCAGGAGTGCCTATCAAGTCAGGTTCTGAAATAACACCTCTGCAAGAGTTTAGAGATTTGTGTGGTGTTACATTTAATGACGAGTTTAAAAAGGTTTTAGCGAGAAGAAAAGACTTTGTTTGGACAGCGGAATTCGTTTCAATAAGTAGATCCCCGGAACGCAATCGTTTAACCGATTTCGGTTCACCACCTATTCCAATCAGAGCTTTTTGAATGGCAAATGGCGATTTCAGAGACATGGCATTGTTAGGTAAAGATAAAACTAAAAATCGTGCATGTGTAGCAGTTTCGTCTATGTTAATTTTGGGTAAATTAAGGCCTTTACCCGGGCACAGCAGCTTGGGATCCATAACAACGCGTATACCACTTCATCCTGGCGTGCCTCCACCCACCACGGAGTCCAACAAGGGAGGCAGTGTGCCGGTCAACTGGCCAAAAACCAGGCACGGCGCTTACCTGGAGTACACCCAGAAGATAGTGATACAGTCCAGGGTGAGGATCCAACGGGTAAACCCGACACCCCTTATCTGCAGCACTAACCCTACAGCAGTGTCTCTTCGGGGACACCGAAGAGAGGTACTACCAGCCGATTGACAGGAGCGGGCTCACTCCTGCCACCCGTCTACAGTAAAGCGTGGGCCAAAGGGAACGCAGAGGTATCCCCAGGCCACTAACCTCCATGTTGGAGAAGCGTGGGCAAAGGGAACGCAAAGGATCCCCAGAACACCATTTTCCCCCTTACGGGACGCCTAACACGGCAAACATGGGGGTCGGAAAACCAACGTTGCTAATCAAAACAAATAAAGTAACATAATCAAAGTATTTAAAGAAATATACGAAAAAGGAACTAAACTAACTCAATACAAAATGTAAACCATAATATGTTAGTAGTAAAACGTAAGTTTTTTCATCAGAAAAAACAAAATTTGAACATAGTTCATTTTCTACTATAGGTCTGTGGTCTAGACGGGAAAAGAAGAAAAGGGAAATTTGAATGGCAAGAAGAAGGGCCG
>BMAV01027448.1:858446-920913 GCA_019973955.1 Trichonephila inaurata madagascariensis | reverse complement strand
CCTTGGTTGAAGACTCATCTATTCTGCTACTTGTAGATAGATGGATGTACTCATATACAATTACTCCTCCTTATAAATATTATTATCGAAGGTGGGCGTTTCCTTCTTCCTTTTGGGTAGGCCGTCTAACACTTGTTCCGAACTGTTGCACACTAAGCTTTCTCTAAGATTGCCATTTCCTCTCACTAAACTTTCTATCCTTTTAAAGTATATCTTATTTGCATTGTTGCTTTGTTTCTCTTCTAGGTATTGGGTTGGAAAAGTTTTGCCATTAATCGTGGCCGTCAAAGAACGTAGGAGTTATGTTAGAAGAAGAACGCGAGAGATGTCACAACTTAACCTCTCAAAACTCTTCACACTTGAATCACGGACTATCATAACATTCCCCTAACGCCACCTCGCTTACTCTAAACTTCTGTTTTTTAAAAGCTTCTTAATTTGCATCTTTCCTTCACGCTTTACTTCTTGGTTTGGTTGGAAAAGAGTTGCCATTAATTCTGGCCCCAAGGAATTCAAAAGGACATGTTAATGACAAGACGCTTGAGCCCATCACAGCGTGAAGGAAAAGAAAGAAGCCGTCCTTTTAGTGTGAAGCTATCCGTGACAGAGCGATCAAGTCAAGGTGGATACTATTCCACGCGAGATAAACAAAAGATATTTAGGATCCGAGAGGATTGTGGTTAAACAAGAGATTAAGGTAGGATAATTTTTGTATATCCATTAGAAACTGTGTATAAGTTGAGATTAGGATTAGGCGGGAATATAGTGATTAAAGTTGCGCTTATTTGGTAATACGTATTGTTTTTTTTTCTCAACTCAGATCCGCTATATAAGTTAGAATATAAATATTATCATTGTTAGTGTTTAAGTTAAGATCTTAATAAAGACATTTTAAGATCATAGCAACGCCTGGTTTTCTTTATTCACTCCCTCATCCTTAGGTCACGGATATAACTTAGAAGTATGGCATCACCCACGGGCAAATACCTTGCACGCTGTTCAGCTACTTGAGGGCTTTTGGCGACGGACCTCGTAATTTTGAATCATGGTCAAGTGACGAAGACGACACCTGAGCTTGCAACCCCTCTCCTAACTCCCATACCTAGGAGCCGGGAGAACGTTTGAGCTCTCGACAGATTTAACGTGCATCGCGCGCTGCCCTGCATGACAGGTCTTCAGCGGTACTGAGCTCGAACTCATGACACGCTGGCCACGAGTCCCTTATCTTGATCACTAGGATACAGTGGCCACATATTATATATAGGAATAATTGAGATTCACACAATGAGAAAAATTCGCTATTAAAGATTTCTAGAGAAAAGCAGGAAAATTTTTACTATCAACTTTGGAACACTAATAAACAAGAAAATGGAAAACAAATGTTATGGAATTCCATTGTTTCAATACTTTCCACACAATGAAGACAAAAATAAAAACAAAATATTTTAATTAAGATGGTCATCTCTATTTTATAATTTCGGACAGGATTTTTATTTCAATACAGATATAGTAAAGAATATTTTAATTAAATTGCACTAAAATATCTATTGAATAATTTGTTTTTCTATAGATATCAAACACACAGATCCATTCTTGTTAAATAAATTTATAGTATATGTATAACAATTTTTTGTGTGTTTTAATCCAATGTACTGGGATTCTCCGTGATTTCAAGTACAGGAGATTGAATTCATTACTATTATTTTTTTTTTCGTCTTAGACTAAATCATAAAAAGTGTTTATAAAAGTATTTTTGTTTAATTGTTCAACTTCATATAAATATTCAGAAAGAATTACAATTACTAAACTCCTTTCATTAGAAAAAATAAAAAAAATTCACGCAAAAGAAATCAAATAAATTTATATTGTAATTTTAGTTTTATAAATGTGTCGCTTGTATTCACACTTCCCAAAATTTCAGATTTTGTAAAAAAGCGAAAAGAGAGATATATATACACTGCTGGGCACACAAAATACAACACACACTGAAGGAAGCATGCAAACCATACGAAATTTACATCATGCGTTGGTGCCGAAGAAATGTGCAAATCATTAGCATTATAGCGCAGACGCACATCACGGGTGACCGTAGCGCCACCTATAAGCGGTATATAAGGGAAGAACAGATTGGTGATTGAAGTACGGCAATTGTTTTTCATGCTTTTTTTCGGCGTAAGCTGTTTACCTATGCCTCGTGAAATTATCCAGCGCCTTTCGACCAAGTTTCTGAATTCGACCGAGGAAGAATATTAGCCTATAGGGATTGCAGATTATCCTTCAGAGAAATCGGTAAACGTGTTGGACGAAACCAAGCAACAGTGATGCGGATCTCTCATCGCTGGATGCAAGAGGAAATGACGGACCGACGAGGCTGATCGCACTCACTTCATTGCACCACTTTCTATGATGACAGGTGAATTGTGCGCTTGGAAGTGATGGATCTACAGCCCCATCACGAACGATAGCACAACAGATTCAGTCTGTTACGCATCATTTGGTGTCTGCTCGTACCATTCGATGCCGTTGGCAGCAGAGTGGAATGTCCACAAGGCATCCATTGCTTCATTTACCCTCGACTGGAAACCACAGGAGTTTGCGCCACCAATGGTGCGATGAATGGCAGACATGGACAATGGAATGGAACGACATTGTGTTTACTGACGAATCCCGCTTCTGCCTGTAACATCACGATGGTCGGATTCGAGTATAGAGACACTTGATGACAAGCTGCTGAACTATTGCGTTATGCATCGCCACGCTGATCCTGCATACGGTATCATGGTTTGGATTGATATTGGATTTCACTGCCCCCCCCCCTCTGTTACGCGTTGACACTGAACAGCTAGCGCTACCTCTCTGAGGTGTTGGAGCCCGTGGTCCTCTCATACATTCAGCGCTTGCCATCAGCCATATTCCAACAGGATAATGTACAACCACAAGTGGCACGCAATGTTCAAGAGTTCTTCTGTACCCATCAGATGGAATTGCTTCCTTGGCCTGCCTGTTCTCCCGATCTATCGCCAATCGAAAACGTGTGGTCCATGCTTGCACAACGATTGGCTCGGGATACACCACCCGCTTCTACACCAGATCAACTTTGGCAATATGTGGAAGCCGAATGGACTGCTGTACCCCAGGGATACATCAAAAGCCTCTTTGATTCTATGCTGAGGCGTGTGGCAACGGTTATAGCCAACATGTTATTTAATCATTTGATCTTTATACAACATGTTATCTGCCAAATAAATTTGGCTGTGATATCTCTGGTGTTTCTTGGTGTTGCATTTTGTGTGGCCAGCAGTGTATATATTAGATTTTGTTACAAATAATTCCTTTTTCATTTGCTACGTTTTGTATCTGTATAAAATATAAACTTAATTTGAAGTTTTTATTTATTTGGAAAAAATAATTCAAATGAAGAGTGAACCAAAATGGGGTAGAAAATTTTGCTGCTGATATTAAGAAGGGGAAAAAAGGATAAAGCAATATTGAGTCCTGTTCATATGGATGGTTAAAAGGAAAGTTAACAGTGTTTTCACACAAAAAATTTTTTAATTGCTTGCGCTTTTCCTTATATATATATAATTTTCATTATTTTTCTTGAATTCAAAGTGAACGCTGTCTTTGTACTTTTAATTTTCTTTTATGCTTTAAGTTTGTTCAATATTCTGGTATTTTCATTTTGGATAGTTATTACCAAGGAAGAAATAATCCCCAGTATAACAAATATCTCCTCAAGACGAGAAAATGGAAAAGGTTATGTTTGTCTCCCCACCCAAAATCTTTTCCCCAGTTTTTATATTTGCCATATACTCCTACTGGGAGGGGGGGGGGCCACAGGCTGTAATCTGTTTTACAACTTCCCATTTTTGATGTATTTCCTGTAATCAGTACTTCAACTCCACTCTTTAGTTTTGGCTTTTCCATGTTTTTCCCCCACACATTTCCTTTGAGGATTTCTATCTTTATTCAAAACTATAAGCCCATCTACATCATGTAAGATAAAGATTTGATTATTGTCAATACAAAATAAGATGAAAGCCGATGGGGAGGGATTCAACATTTAACTGACTCTCATTTTCTTCCTATTTGAGAGGGAAAACGTCACTCATGATTTATGGTTGTCAGCAAAGTGATTCCTGCTAGGGTAGTATTGTCCCTCACAGGGGGGGCCAACCCAAATGACCTTGCGGGCCATTTCCGAAAAAACATTATAATCCCGCGGGCCGTACATATAAATATATATATATATATCTTTATAATAGATATGAACCCATTACAAAAGTTTATTGGAGGGAAAATTTAAAACAGAATAAACAGGGCCACAGCTACCACCGTATCAATGATATGGGGCCCCAAGCTACAAAGGCCCCAAAATGCGTTAGTGAAAAGCCACAAAACGTCAAGGGGCCCCAAAAGAGAGCCCCCACGGAGTTTTGATACAGGGCCCACTCAGGACTAGCTATGCCAGAGAGAATAAACTATTAATAGTATTTGTTTCATTATTTTTCATGTATACAGATATAGATAATATAATAATTATAATGCAATGATCAAATAATGTTTAATTTATTTAAATAATGAAACATTTGTTTCTCAATCCTTTTACTTGATTTTTACAAGTTGATCTCGAAACTGATCCTGCAACATCGTAATTGATTTTGCAGGTTTCGTCAGATAAGTTTGAGCATGATTTATGTTTGATAAATTTCGTTTTCGAAAAGAACGATTCACTGGCGTAAGTTGAAAAAAAGTTACAGGAATCAAGCATGATGCAGCAAGGTATTGCTGCACTACAATGCTGTCCGCTTCTAAGTATCTATAAAAACAGAGAATCAACGTGATAAAATAGAAATAATTATAAGATTTATTTGTGTTTGAAATTGTGGGTTTATAGATATGATGGCCACATATCCGGGGGGGGGGGGGTTAAATTTTTTGGAAAATTTTCTTAATTTTTTAATTTTAAATTTATTCCCCCAACTTGAATTTAGTTTTTGGAACTTATACAGTGGATAGAAGAGAATTCAATCATTATGGTTTTTGTAGATGTCTTGAATAATTAAGAAGATAAACTTGTTTTTTTAGTTTGATTTGTACACCTCTTATTGTTTTCATATTTAGCATTCCTGAACATTTGTGATTTAAACATGCAAATTTCTCAGAGAGATGTGTTTAAAAAGAAGTAGTATGATGCAATTTATATCACTGAATGTGAGATTTAAGAGAAAGAGATGAATTTGTGTATGAAACTAATAATGTTAAAAAGGTTCCAGAGATATTCAAAATATATTTGTATGTGATATTTAATTTAATGGGAATACTGTGATTTTTTTATTACATCAAGTTGTATTTGTCATTGAAAAATAAGTATTAGAAGTGATGATAGACTTATTCTTTTGGAAATGTGTTAGAGAAAGGGACTCAAATACAAAATATAAGAGCTCTTAAAATGCGTGTAAAGTAAAATATTGGTTGGTGTGTTGAATAGTATATAAGTTGTTACAAACCTTTCTTAATATTATTAACTATTTCATTTTATTAGTGTCTATATTTTAATGTCTTCACAGTGTATTTCATCTAGGTAAATTTTATGTAACCGCATTTTAGATTTTACTATGATGGAGCCAGAGTAGATTATAGTACACATTTATTATCTTAGTATTTGTATGATATCATGTATTTTTATCCAAATTTTGTTATTGTTTGATATAGTATTTTTCAGTACATGCAACAAATGGATCAATGACATGCTAACAATAGTACAAATATTATATTATGAAAGTACAGGAGGAAACATGTAGCTCCTGTTCTGGAGAGAGAGAGAAGCCAGTTAGATTTCAAAACACCAGTGTACATTTTGTGTGTGAGATGTTTCATTTATATCAAGTAATATTTTAAAAGTACTATTATTTTGTTTATAGTTGTAATTTCGTTTATTTTTACTGTATTTGATTTTATTATTCCTATTATTTAAATTTTGCATACTGTGTGAGGTATGTGTTTCTATATGATGTTATGTACTGTTTTTTACACATTGAAAATTGATTACATTTGTAAGAGTGCAAACCCACACCAGCGACTCACTTAAAATTGGAGAGTAAATATAAGGATAGTTAATTTTTTCTGAAACAAAATTTTTATTTATCATCTAACATTTATTTTCCATAATATATTCGAGTCTTATATTAAACAGCTAATCATTTCTCAGGAAAGATACTCCAAACATAAGATTCCAATTCCAGCTGATTAATTTCTCTGGTCTTTGAACTACACTCCCTTGCTTTACTTTCCAATCAAAACCTAAACTAAAAAATGATGATTAAACAGTTCTGGAAATAAATATAGAATTCAATTAAAAATCGGGGCACTTGGTGTTGGTTTGTCTTACTGCTAAGATGTTTCTATCTCTGGTTGAATAAAACTGTTTTTCCGAAGAGTTCTCAATGCTTACTTCAAACCATCAAATATATAAATGATGCTTTCAATTCTTAAAAGTATATCTCAACCTCAGGTGTTACTTTTTAATCAAAGGAACAATTTTATATCCTACTTTACGAATTATGGATCAAAAATTGAGAGAAACTTATATTAGTTATATTTTTGATTTCATTTGTTTCATAATGTACAAGACTTGAGTAATTGCACGTAAGGAGAATTCTTAAATGTCAACTACTTTCTTTTTGAGTTTAATTCTTAAATTAGAGTAAAAATAAACCCTAAAGCTTGAGTTTACAGAAAGCTTGAAGTGAAAGAAAAAGCTTTTTTAAGACAACACAAAAAACGTTTATGTAAAATCAGTACATTAACAAGACATTCCTATAACATTACAATAGACAATATTCTCAAGGAAAGCATGTAAATGATAAATCAACAAATTTTAAGCACAATATTCACAAATATGGATGAAACAAATTATGAATTTATAAATAAAATCTCTAAGGCACATATTGATCATAATAAGCATTAGAGTTTTTTAATAAAATGAAAAATGATTTGTGAAGGATGCACGACAAAAATAACTTCTTAAAATAGTACTCTTTCATATATGAAACAAAAGAACCACTACAATATTTACAGACATGAATAAAAACAATCAAATCCATTTTACAATCACCAAATGAGACTAAACTTTAATACAAACATCGCTGATATTCGAGAGATTATAATGGATAATGATAGAAGTAAAATTTTCAGATGTAGAATTTTTATTCATGATATGAAATATAGTTAACAGATTCTATGATCATTGCGTAATATTAGAGATAATGCATGAACACACCAACACAGAGTTTTTTAAGAGTTGAGTTATTTATTTTTTCACTTACAGCAGAATTAATAATTATTCCTTTCACTTGTGACAGTACTAATTTATAGCATTTTTTCTAATGGATTTCAAATAAATGTTGGAAAACCAATAGCGTTAATTACGAAGGAATATATGTTAAAATAAATTATACATAAAGAAAATATTGACAGATAGGAAGCTTGTACCCCAAAGTGTTTTATTATGACAAATGATTAATGTTCACAAAATTTCAAACATCAATTTATGCCTGCAAGAAATCTATCAGCCGTGAAAAATTTAAGGTCAGAATCAACTACTATCTTTTTTCCAGAGAAACACATATATATATATATATATATATATATATATACAGGTGAAGGTTGGCTAGCCCTAAAACTTTGTTTAAACCTGCAATCTTGGTTCCTAAGGCCAGGAGTTTGTTATTATACTACTGAGACTAATATTTCCTACTATCTTGACTAGTTACACTTGGGTTTAATAGCTATTTGTATATATTTAGGGATTATATATATGTATAACTTTATATAAAATAACTGAATCAAATTGTTCTATTTTTTCATATTCCTGATAATTTCATTTCTTTTATTAAAATTTGCAGTTGATCCATCCAAGTCAATATTCATAGAAAAATTCACATTTCTAATAAATTATTGAAACCATGAATTTGAGATTAATAGTGTTTGTATCTAAATTTTAATTTCTTGAAGCTAAATATACTTATTTTAAACCCTTTTAAAAGGAAATTTGTTTTTGATAAAGATAATACATTCATAAGGGATGGAAAGGGAAGGAATTTGTAATTTTATACCAGGTAAAATTACAAATGATACAGAAGCTGTGTAAAAATCAAGGATAATATATCAAAAATGAATCTAAGATTATAATGGAATATTTCAGCAATATGATGATTTTGATGAATGATTTATATTAATTCCAGCCATTGAAGATAATGCAGCTACTTCACCATTATCAATACTGTTCAGTGAGACATCCATAGGACAAGTTGCAGTTGAAGCTGTGGAAAAAGACCAGTTATCACAATCTTCACCCTCCAAACAAGAGTTTTCAGAATTAGCGGTTGATACGCTCTCTCTCTCTGTGTGTGTGTGTGATTCCAGCATTAAATTTAGTTCATGTATAACTGGAGAACGTTCTTGGACACGCTCACTGAGAAAATCATTATCAGCGCTTAGTGATTCAGGGTTTAAAGTCAGATGATTTGATGATAATGGTTTTATTTGATTGGACGAAATGGAAGTCACATTCGCAAAATCATGCCTTTTCTCACCTGCAGAAAGTGCTTGTTTCTGAGTCTTAAGAAGCCGTAAAGGAAGCTGGTAACCATCAGAATCTTCATTATCCCCTAAAAGCTCGAGATATTTGTTTGTTGCAAACTTAGGATTGGGTTTAGTTGAAACTCTAGTTGCAGAGCTGGTATGATTTTCTGATGACCGAAGCATGACATTTGTCCATGAAAGAGATCTTCGCATCGACAAAAGATCTGTTTCAAGCTACAAACGAAGATTAAAAGCGGAATGAGATTAAAATAAACAAACAAAAACAATCAGCAAAATTTTTAAAAAATTGTGATTTAACTATAAAAAAAGAATTTTTTTGGCGAGTAATACTTAAAGACTTTAATCGAGGCAACAAAAAATTTATATTTTTTTTTTATCATAAATAATGGATTACAAGCAAAAGAACATTCATATTAATTCACTCATGATTATAAAAATTGTAAACTTGATGTGTGGTTCAGTGAATAATGTATAAAATTGCAAATTTTTTTTAAAATTTAAAGCTCTCTTTGAAGATTTATATCTTGTTCTTATGCCTCAAAACAATTTCAAAATGAAATATTTTTAAATAACTTCAGTAGATGTGATTTTCAGAAATAAGTCTTTAGAAAATAATCTCCGTCAATTTCGTACATTGTATTTTTTTTCATTTTTGAGTATTTACTTTGTACATAGAAATATTGCATTTTAAAATTATGCATATATTCAAAAGCAGTTCTCTCTTTTGTCATCGTTATAATTGTTTTTACAAAAATTAAGAAACAAATTAAATTAAATATTTTACATAACTCTTATTCATTTTATGAAAAAAAAAATTTGCAAAGTGTTTTTGAATAACATTTAAATTTAACCTACCATTATTTCCGATAATGTAGGAGGATCACTCTGGGTGCTTCTTGAGTCAAAGTTTTGATCTAAGAGTTTGTTCTCATCATCATCTTGTGGATCATATCTTCCAATGTAAGTACCTTAAATTATACATGCATAAATGGAGAAGTAATCTTCAAAAGATATACGTTTGTCACTAATCTAAAACAATACAAATGATGTTTAATGATAAGGAGATGTATGGATTTGTTAAAACCAAAAACCACACAAATTTCCTGTAGTTTTTGGGAAGTCACCATATTTTTTCCCAATGTACAAGTGGGGAAACAAAAACAAGGAAGTTACTTATCCATAACTTATTTTACTTATTAAGTATAGTTACAAAAACATAATAAAAGTTAACAAATATTTTAATTAGATGCCAAGTGCAATCATTTAACATTTTCATTATTTATAGTTAAATGCTTATTCTGAGCAAACCAAGTTTTTGTTATTCTACAACACTTGTCTAAAAGAGTTTGTTCACAAATTTATATTGAAACAAAGTTTACATTGCATTATTCAGAAATAATTTAAAACTATTTTGACCACTAACAAAAGAAATTTAATTAATTGTATTTATTAAATTTACTTTATAGGCTCTTAATGTTCTGCATGTGATAAGTGTGACGTCTCTCGCGTCCTTCTTCTAACATAACTCCTAAGTTCTTTGACGGCCACGATTAATGGCAAAACCTTTCCAACCCAATACCAAGAAGAGAAACGGATCGAATATGCAAATGAGATATACTTTAAAAGGATAGAAGCTTTGATGAGATATAGCGGCAAGCCTAGAGATAACTTAGGGTGGAATCATTCGGAACAAGAGTTAGTCGTCCTATAGCTCTGGAAGAAGGATACGTTCATCTCAATTAAAATATAAGAAAGATTAAGAAAGTTTGAGTCTTCTCATCTAAAATTACTTAATAGGTATTTATTCAACCTAGGAAGGAAGGTGACTCTACAAAAGGTAATATTTTGTATAGGAAGTTAGATTAGTCAGTTAATTTATTATAATTAAGATAAGTGATCTAGTTGCGCGATTTGACTTGGGTATAAGGTTTAATTGGGTGTTAACTCTCACTTTAAGAAAGTTGTTAATTAGAATTAAGTAATTTAAGTTATTCTTAATAAAAGTTGTGTTAAGAATTACATGATGTCTCATCATTTAGATAATCCCACACCTCTAGCTTACGCGGATCCTACTAGACATAGTCATCACAGGATGGCTATGTCGCATAAGTTAGATACTTTGGGAGAATATGCAAAAAAATTGTGTAATAGAATCAGAGCCACCCTTCTGTACAAAGGGACCCAGGTGCTAAAAACCACTTGGAGCCCTAATTTTTTAAGTAAAAAATTATAAGCATGAACATATATTGCTAATACATGTTTATTTAGTGAAAGATTCGTTTTTGCTAATACATTAATTACTTCAGAAAAATTACAATATTTAGCAATTTCTTTTTCAATGCTTAATATAGCAAGTGCATTTAAGCATTTTGCACACTTGCTTGATCACAGATAACTTTTTTAAATCTGATTTGTCTAAAAAATGCTCAGCAATTGCTATAGTAACTGGCAATGTAAATACATGTTTTAACTCAGCTATATTATGTTTAGAAACTCATAATTATTATTTAGTATATGCATTGCCATATATGTCTTGCATCCCTTTCCTTCAAATCAAATCCTACAGAAAACCAAATTATTGGATTAGGTTTTACATGCCATCCTCCGTTATTTGTTGCGTCAATTGCAAATAATATAGCTTGAAATTTAATTCTTTTCGTAAAATGTTCCACACTGTTTTCTGGGTTTTTTTTTTCAGGCGACAACTCTCATCGACTTCCAACAAAACTCTGCCTCCCCATCTCCAATGCTTCATCGTAGTTTTTCCTTTTACACAATCAACCTGTTTTCTAAATTGATGATACCATGCCAGATTGTTCTTGTTGGTTGGTGCTTCTTTTTTGTATTGATTCCTAAATGTTCATTGCACCGAAATAACTGAAAAAAAAAAAAAAATCTGTGCGTACTCTAATACGCAAAAACTCTTCTCTGTCATTGTTGCCATGTTTAAATTTCAATCAAAGCGACCTTGAATGTGCTTTCGATCATTACTGAAAAAAAAACTTGGTATATTTATTTTTACATTCATGTATCACTTATTGTAATATATACAGTAGTTTCGAAAATATGATTTTTTAGAATCGGGTTCATCATTTGTATTCACCCTGTATAATTATAAAAAATGAATTAATGCTACATGTACCAGCAATTTGAAGTCTATCACAGTAGACAAAATTATAAAATTAAGATCATTCTATAGTTATTTACTGATTTTGAAATAAGCCTTTATAGTAATTGAACTTTGGAATATCACTCAATTTGCTTCTTATTTTATTTTCGCCAGAAGAAAATTAAAAAATGCAGAAGAAATAGCTTCAAAATATACTGGCAGCCAAAAATTACGTTGTATTAATTAGCATACATTTCCAACACTACTTATTTATCAATATTTCACAAAAAATTCACAGAAAAGAGATTTTTAGTATCAAATTTTATTTAACTTTTACACCCTTATGTGAAGAAAAATTATTTTTCTATTATTAATTATTCCATGCTGAGTGTCAAACTGCCTTTACATTTTTAGTTGTCCTTAAAATACTTATTATATATGGGTATAAAGATAACAAAAGACTAATAGTGAATATAAGAAAAATTGATATGTAGCTGACACAAAAATCCATTAGAATTATCAAGATAATAATTTTCTTAGAACTTTCTAAAATTCTTATTTACAAAACACAAATCATCCTTATAATCAGGCACAGAAGTGTACTCGCACATAATCACAACATTCTCTACAAACTGGTTTGAAGTATAATGACTACTAGCATGCTTTGTATTGCTAATCAATGCGGTCTTATCATCATAGGTACAAGAGCAGTAAATTTATGAAAAAAAAAAATATTTTACTCAACTATCAGTTTGCTTCCACACTATCTTTTCAGTTCTTAGGGTTTTCTATTTAATGATCAGTAAAACTTTTCAGAAAACCTAAAATTTTGTACTAGAAATCCTTTGATATTTCATGCTTAAACATTTTAGATTTTAATAGACAATGTACAATACAGAGTATAAAATTTGGGAAGATAACAAAATTAAATAAGAAAAATTAAATGATTTACAGTATGATTTCCATTTTACAGTCATAAACATAAAAAGAACATTTTAATCTGTTCCTCCCATCGCATAAGGGTGATAATGATTTTACTGAAATTATATTTTATTTCATTATAACTTAAGTGAACATATTTTCTGTGTATGTAATAAGTAACAGTAAATGATTTATTGTGTACTGTGATTTTAGATTTAACATCAGGATTATTCAATTGCACATTTTTTCCCTCTGTTTTCATGTATTTTATTTTGAATTTAATAGTAATTTTAATTTGTGCCATACAAATCAAAAGTCTTGAATATAGCTGAGTTATATTCAGTTACATATATTTTTGATCAACTTAAACTTATACCCATAAATTATGATTAGACACAAAAAATAAGATATTAATGAAAGTATTACTGAAAATAATTATTCTTATGAATTTTGGTGAATTGTGCTTGGAGATATTTGATAGTGCATCAGATGCAGTATGTGAAGTTAAAAAAATACTAGTAATAAAATCAGAAGTGCATCTTAACATTTAGTGCAAATAAGTGCAAATATCATTGAATGCCACTCTCTGTACCTGCTGTGGCTACGCTGTAAGTACTATTTTCTGATGTTGAAACAGATGCATTCAGTGAACTTCCACAGTATCCTAAGTTGTCAAAACCTGATAAAAGTTAAGCGTAAAAAAAAAATGGTAATTATTCAAAGATCACAAAAAATAGGATAAAAAAAATTAGCCTTTGTATCAAATTATATGAATTCTCACACAAACAGAATGAATCCTCAAAAGACGAACTCCAGTCAACATACTTGTAAAATTTTCAACATTTCAAACTCTTTAGTTTTGAAAATATGCTTAGAATATACGATGAATACATTTTGCAATAATTTTACATACATAAATTATATCACAAAATTATGTATAAATTTGAACTCTGGTGATTTTCAATGATTTAATACAATAATTTATTATCTAAAAAATTTTCTGTAATAACATTAATAAAATACAAGGAAATACTTAAAAGTGGATAGGGCATAAGAATACATACCAACATTCCCTTGGCTAAAGTAATCAAAATTGTACACAGATGGTATGGCTATAGGTGATGATGCTAATTTGTTTCTTAGTTCTTCTAAAACATATAAGCAAGAACAGAAAGTTGGCCGATTTTCTGCATCGAACTTCCAACAATCAGTCATGATTTCATGCCTAAATCAAGAAAAATTTCTTAAACAGAAGAAATATATAGAATTTTATCTACATGTATATATGTTTCATGAATGCATCTCTTAAAAAATGCATCACTAAAATTAAGCAGAATTTTTTTTCTAAAAAAGATTTTAATTAAAAAAATTAAAATTGCCTTAATTTGAATTTCAGTAACTTACACATTTCTTACACCAAAATATGCATGATTAATTTTGTGATAAAAAGGTTTGTAACGATTTTTAAATTATTTTTGAATATAGACTTCAAACTTAATGAGAGGGCTGCGGTAGCCCAGTGGTCAAGGTATTGGATCATGGAAGGCATGTCATGAGTTCAAGCCCAGTACCACTAAAGACCCACTGTGTAGGGCAGCAATGTACGTTAAATCTGTCAAGAGCTGAAACGTCCCCCCATTTGTGAGGTAGTTAGGAGAGGGGGGTGCCAGCTCAGGTGTCATCCATATCACTTGACCATGGTCAAAATTATGTGGTCCGTTGCCAAAAGTCCTCGTGTAACTAAACAGTGCAACGTTAAAATTCACTCAAACTTAATGATGTTAAGCTAATTTTAATAAAACTATGTTTTCAAAACAGCTTGTAATGGTTTTATAACCAAGCATGTGAATGTTCATTAACTTCGCACTATAAAGCAACAAGAGAGCTGTTGGTGACTGACCTTGTAATTTTGAACCTCGATCAAGTGACAAGGAAGACACACCTGAGCTAGCACCCCTTCTCCAGATTACCACATAAAACCAATTGGAGGACTTTCAGCTACAGATGATTTCACTTGCTTTAGGCCCTCTATGCAGGAGGTCTTCAATGGCACAAAGGCTCGGGCTCCTAACACGCTGCTCACGAGTTCGTGTCCAGCCATATTGTGAACATGACACTATTACGGCCAAATAGGGAACATGGATAAATTGCATGGATCAGATATTAGAGATTGTAATTTTATCTTTCACCTGCATGTTAATCAAAGTATTTATGAAATGTTCTTAAAAATTATTTCAAATTGAAAATTTCAAGATGAGAAAACGCATTGCAGAAGAAGTTTAACATATTCCTTAATCTATATTTATAATTGAAAGGAATGATTATCCACCATTTCTCTTTTCTGCAACAAATGTTACAGGAAAACAATTTTTTATTCAAATTTTAAAGAGCGAGTGCAAACAATTTTACTATCAAGTTTTAATTTCGAAGTAGAAAATGTTTTAACACTTTTGGTGAAGTATTTAGGAAGTAAGATGTAAAACCAAAATGAAAGTTAAAATTCGTTAGTCTTGAAATTTTGCTGAAATATGACTGGTTCTGGGCTCCAAATTGTAGATTGTTTGAAATCTGATCAACATTTTTTTAACAATGGAAGTCAAATACTTACAACTATTTTAGAGAATTTTGTATAAGAGTAATAGGGATATGTTTTTGATATTGTGGTATGAACTTAAGAATAATCCAAAATACAAACATTACAAAAAGAGAAAGAGAAAAGAGTTTGACACCCTTTTATATTGTTACGAATTTTGTGTAAATAGTGTAAATAATTTGTATTTGAGTGTTTAATGCATTTATATTACTCTATGTTATGTTTATTGCATGTTAAAATTGTACCATTCACAAGCAATGCCACCCCTTACGTTATAATGGCGATTCAATGAGAACTTGGCGAAATCTTGGCGGTAGAGCCAAGTTGGCATCATTTTTGGCGACCATTTTGGCGTCATTGGTGAGTTCGGAACCCTCTGGAATCTTCTAGAAAGTAGTGGATCTCTCCACTAATGTCACGAGCGGCTATATTTCTGGAAGTTTCTGTCGCGCCTATAAATAAGATAATCGCCGGGACGGCGATGAGTCTGGATTAAACCAGCGAGTAGTGAGGATTGTTTTGACTGGCGATTAGCTCGGCTGTGCTTGTAAATAATCCTTTACATACATGTACTTTTAAACACTGGTTATTGTGTTTGATTGCTGTTGAAGGTGTGAAGACCTTCGGAGATTTTTACTCTGTGAATATTGCTGCTGAATCCTGTATTTAAAGGATTGGATTTTTGTTAATAAATTCGCATCACTCTTGAAGAACTGTTTATTTTCTTTGTGAGTGTTCTGCATAAAATCCACGAACCCTCGGATCTGGGTAACAATATTGAGGTTCTTTCAGGAAAATAAATGATAACTAAAAAATGTCAGTTGTTTGAACAAAAATTGTATATTTCTGGATCTTTTTCTCATCTAAGTTTCAAAATAAAATTTTTATTAAATGTAAGAAAAAACAATTTGTTCGAATTACTGGATATATACATACACACGAACTCCACAAGGTAAGAATTGAAATCATTCACATACACCCACATATTCATCATCATCGAAATTTGAATCATATATACTTATCATAATTTCCTCAAACCAGCTATTTTTTAATAAAAACCTTCTAAAGCGATGCGCATTTATTCCCGTCTTTCGACGTAATCAGATATATCCATCACTTGAATTCTTCTTTTTAACCAAATGTATAGGATTCTTCATACTGTACATTCAACATTTGCACAATGAATCATGTGACCCATTCCTGTACTTGAGATATTTTTTCCTTTTGTTTCAAATCATAAGTAAACTAAATAATAATCTTCTTAGACGTACTGTTCAGGATAATTCGAAGGAACAAACGCAAAAAGAAAAAATTGAATAGAAAAAAATTTCCAAAGAAAATTTTGTAATCCTGCAATTGGAACTATTTCTAACAAAGTGATAATTCTAAGCAAAAATGATGATATATTTATTAAAAAAAACAACAATTAAATGGTTAATCTGAAAATCATTTGTCTTTTTAAAAACATATGCAAATTTTAAATAATGAATGGCAATCAAGTACAAAGAACGCAAAACGTTAGCTGAATAAGACCGTATTTCAAAGTACAAAGGTTTCCATAATAAACAGTCCGCCAGAATAAATTAGTTATCTCGCCATGAAATCTAGATAAGCATCGCCAAATCCATCTGAACCCCCTCCCTATTCTACACTCCAGCCAATTTCAAAATGTTGTCAACATTTTGCAAGGCATGTGACATTTTGTAAAGTGTGTGTTATAAAGGAGTTATATTTGTTGACGAGTATAAAAATAATGGCAAAGAGAACATAGTATCTCATGAAGAAAAAATTATTCTGGCTGTGCTAGTATGATAGAGGTTGAAGGGATATTGAACATTTTCAAGCGATTAGAAGGCTTTGCAACCTGAAGTATTTTTATTATATAGGAGATGGTGATAAAAAAAAAAGCATTCAATATCCTTTCTGAAAATAAACTATGCAACAATTACTATTCATTATAGATGGTAGATTGTGTAGGCCATCGGTGGCGTAACAGAGAATATTAAAGCCTCTCTGCGAAGTCAGATTTTAGGCACCATGTCAGATCTTATAAAGAATTGTAAGACCATAACATAACATAGACTTTGCCTCCCCCCATGATGTCATGTACAAAAGAGGAAGGGTGCAAGACTGGGGAAGGTTTAGTACATGGGAAAAAGAAATTACCAGATGGTGAAACTAATGGCAGTTAATGTAGGTTGACTAATAGCAACTGATAAGTTTACACATTACTATGGAATTGAAATTTGAAATAATTCCATTAGTTTAAAGAAAACATGAAAAGCCATTTGGACATTTTAAAATCTTTCTTGCAGTACTGATATGCACTGGTTTTGTCCTGCAACTCCAAATACATAGTGTAGTTATATAATGCAGCAATTAGTAACATTTTAAAAAAATATAAAAGCATACACAAAATTGAAAAAGTTCGAGGTGTCACTAAACAGTCACTGGAAGATTTATGCTATACTCCCAAAAATGCTTAGATGGTGAAACACAGAATCCAAATGAAAGTTTAATTCATTAATCTTGAAATTTCTTATGAAGGTGATTGATTCTTATCCTTAAATTGTACAGATTGCTTTAAATTTGGCTGAAAAATTGACAGAAATGTTTGCTTACTACTTGCTGAATGTTTCAAACATCAAAGAGGAGTTTGGCTTCTTTTAAGGCTCGCATGAAAAAAAAAATCTAAAATACCAAGACAGTTGCTTGATTAACAGGAGAGTAAACTCTATGATCCTAGAGCTTTTTAGCATGCCAGGCTCAAAATTTATTTTCACAAAGTTAAAAACTGTAGTCTTTTTCTCAGTTTCTATTCTTCACATTTGTGCTTATTATGTTTCAAGATCATATTCTGACGTATACATTTTATGGAACTGGAAAGTGTGCCATACATACTCTTTAAACTCTTTCACAATAGTAACATTTTTTTTTTATTTAAAAAATTAAAAAAAAAACTCAAAATTTAAAAATTTGAAATATTTTATTTTTCAAACACTATTACTTTTTATTCCATTTATACAAAAATGTTGCAATGCATAAAGGGCATGCTTAACTTTATGAATCAGTTTATTGCAAGTAAATAGAACAACTTTTGTTTCAAAAGCATAAACTGTGCAATGTCAAACTTACTTACCACATGTACTAATAATTTTAAAAGTTAAAAGATCGCATTCTAAAATATTTTACCTTTTAAAAACTCATTTTTTCATAAAATATTTGTAAAAGATTCATATTATCTAATAGTAACTTCAAAGAATTACAGCTAGTCGAAAGTAGCTAACATTTTCAGCTCTCATGGCAAAATGTTATTTACTGGGTTTATGATTTGAAAAAATAAGAATCTGTTTAAAGATTTTATACTTTTAAAAAACCATATGAGAGAAAAACGGCATTATTAATGAACTGCAAAAAAATCAAAGTGTTTAAATTTAAAATGAATAAGAACTAGTAGAAAATTGATCCAATTTTTTTCTCGAGATTTCAGCATTTACCAAAAAAATATATATATATCAATTGAGTTAGAATTCAACATATATTTTAAAAAAATAAGAAAATATTCATCTATGAACTTTTATTAAAAGAACAAAAAAGTAGATACTCACAATTCAGCAGGGCAATTTTCGGGCTTATCTAAGCGACCCCCGGCCCTAACATAATTTAGTACTTCCATGTTTGTGCGAGCTGGGTATGGCTGCATTCCCAATGTAATGACTTCCCACAGCAAAACTCCAAAAGCCCCTTTAGATGTATGAAATGTTAATATATCTTAAAACGTAAGTTAATGAAAAGAAATAAGATATAACCATTTAAAACTTACAAACGTCAGATTGTGTTGTAAAAACTCCATAGACGAGACTCTCTGGCGCCATCCAACGAACTGGCAACAGACCCTCACCATGTTTCCTGTAGTAATCACTTTTGTACACATCCCGAGCAAGGCCAAAATCTGCAATTTTAACAATTCTATACTCTCTCTGATGGCTCGAAACAAGACAGTTGCGAGCTGCTAAATCCCTAAGTAAAAAAATATCATTTTATTCTACTGGGAAAGACATTATACAATGAAAAGATTATTCACTTTACAATATATATACTAATAAATAGAGCGATCATTAGTCAGGTAATAAAATAAATTAGATTACCTTCGAACTGTAAAATGACCGAAGCTTTTCAACAAACACAAAGTTCATATTTTTATAATTATGATAACATGAACTTACTAACTCATTTATATATTTTTACGCTAAATTTATTTTTATTAATGATTATTTTTTTACCTGGAAATGGTGGCTAATGTCTTTGAAGTTACTATTATTAGTACATAGGTCTGTGGCAACAATATTTTAATCTTGAAGATTCCTATCACTCAATCAGATGTTGCATTCCAGTTTAAACAACTTAAAAGTGTGATTTATTTCGACTCTGATATGAGCATCAACAAAGCCCAATGATACTCTCTTCAAACCATTGGGTATTTTATCTGCCAAGTTTTTACTTACTCTTTGGAGAGCTTCATGTTGAATTTTTAAGAGTTAACAGTTCAGAAAATTTGTATGAGGGAAAGTTAAAAAGTGAAGAAACTTTTGCAATTTTTCTTTAGAAGGTTTGGCAACAACGCTTGTATCAACCGCAGAATGAGTGGTAATCGGCAACAAATCTTGCTTCGTGATAAACAGCTGTCACCATACTGCTCTTGCATGCAGCGAATAATTTCCGCAGGTTTCACAGCTTCCACAAACAAAAAGCGAATCACTGTCCTCCTTAGTGCACATCAGCAATGGAGCTGCCATGCTGAATGGTATGCTACACCCCAACGACTACAAGGAAAATGAGTGACACGTTGTACAGAAGTGTTGCCAACTAACCTTCATTCAGTGCCGAATATTACAGGATTTTGCCAAATCTTGGAAAGAAAAACAGGAGGAGTCCCTTTACCTTTTGACTTTCCCTTGTGCATTTTTGAGTACTTAGCGATTAAAAAGACCATAGGTTGGCAATTACTTTTCGGAATTACAGCCAACACTAGTAGTGGTAATATCACCAATCTAAAGTTGTTTCTGGACTAAAACCCATCTGATGTTTTTACTATGACCCTCTTGAGAACCAACCCATTTCATGAATTACAACAGTATGTTGACAACCACCAGAATTATTCCTTCATTGACACTTCTTGCCCATTTCTATGTGTGTGACATGGCAGCGGTAGCCTAGTGGTCAAGGTAACGGACTTATGGTTGACGTGTCATGAGTTCGAGCCTAGTACCACTGATGAATGCTAAATCTGTCGAGAGCTCAAGCATCCTTCAGTTGGCATGATGTGGTAGTTAGGAGAGGAGAGGAGAGGGGGGGGTGCCAGCTCAGGTGTCCTTCTCGTCACTTGACCATGGTTCAAAATTACGAGGTCCATCACCCAAAGCCCTCGAGTAGCTCTGAACGGTCTAAAGTTAATATTCACTCACTTACCCATCTGTGCGACACAGCAATTTGATCAGAAAAAAGCTGTTGTAAAAAAGTTTTCTTCGTTTATTGATACATTAAAATTTTTTCTCTTAGTAGCAAAATAGTAGAAAACTGTAGTGAGAAGGAAAGTAGCATTAAATTCAAACTAATTGCTACAAACAGATTGAAAATAGAGACTAATTTATATTAGCAAATAGCATAAACCAGATTTTGACATGTTTCTTACATGTTGCCATACTTGGCTTCAGAATTCTTTATACCATATGGCATCACTGTTTAACTTTGCTTCTGACAATCTGTTTTTTATGTAGTTTTTTGGCAGATCACATACATGTACATAGTATACATTTTTTATATGTATCATACACTCCATATATGATATATATTTAATTATTAACATTTTAGTTATTTACATTGTTTATTCATTTGTATGTTTTAGTAACAGGATTACAATTTTTTTAAATGAAATATTGTGTAAAAAAGTATATTTTCAAAAATTAATTTAGTTTCAGTAGTACAATTTGCCTCAGAGTTGTTGTAGTTAGCAGATTAACACTAGAACGTCCGTCGGTGTCAATTTGACACCGGAGCCTGTTTACTTTGTTTTCCTATCCACATTTTGCACGGAATTTGAAAATTTTTTGCTGCTTTTAATCATTTTCCTTGATGATTACACAGAAAAAGTTTTAAGGTTCTAGGTTAATTAGGAGTCATTTTATAACTAAATATACCTAGAACGTCCACTAGTGTCATTTCGACACCAAGGCAATTTATCATTATAAAAAGCTGTCGTTCAACAAAATATAGTCCACCAAGCAGATACTATAAGCAAAACAAACTTCTCAAAGTTCTATCGCACATTTTTTTACCTTGAATACAGTGCTATTGAGTTCACAGTAGAAATGAATCAATTATACAATAATTGTGTTTAAGTATTTCGTTAGATAGTATTTGCTTATCTGCTCATAAAAAACATTTCATTCCATTTTCGAACATAGTGCAGAGCGTACACCATGGAATGATGTCTCTTAGAAAAGGTCTAACCCTTGATGAAATCGCTAATTTGTTGAGAGCTTTCTGAGAGAATGAATTGGCTTTAATTTAGATTCCGATGAAGACATAAGATTGAATGAAAGTGATGATATATTCCAGTAAATCCTGATATATATATCACTAGGGATGGCACAGAATGGATACCGCATACTAGTAATGTTCCTGGCAGATTTGTGACTCAAAATGTTTTGCGACAAAGTAGTGGTCCAACAAGCTTCACGAAACATAATGTCAACATCAGTTTTTTTTATCATATAAAGGGTCATAATATATGATAATTACATAAAATAATATTAAAAAGTCTTACAATTAAACCCTACTGAACAGTAGTCCTGCAATTATTTAGTTAAAATAATTACTTTATTGCAGTGTCAAAATGACACCAGTGAATGTTTAAGGGTAATTGAAATCCCAGATGTTCTAGTGTTAATTCAAAAGAAACTTATTTCATGTTTTAGATATTTTTGCTTTTAGTTAAAGGTGATTTAATTTTTTTCTAGTTAAAGGATGCCTGGTATAAATTTTTTGCAATCCATTGAAAATTATGTAAAAAAAAATAATAATAATAATGTGCACCCATTAACAAAAAATTCCTTTGTTTTGCATACACTATCTTGCATCGTGTTTCACCCTCACTTAAAAAATTATGTTTGTGGATTTATTTTTAAAACTTCAGCAAGTGTGGAAAATGCATATTCCAACTAGCATAAAAAATAAAGTATTGATATTATTACAAACTCAACTTACCTATGAACGAAATGCATGTCCTCCAAATATTTGCACCCTTTGGCAACATCGATGCAAATCTTAATCAAATCATCCAATGTTAAATCGCTGTTTTCAAACTGCATAATAATCAGAAATGAAACAAATTTAGAAAATTAGTAATGGGTAAATGACGAAATATTTTAATCAAATGATAATATTGAGTATACTAATGTATATTTAAAAACAACGGTAAGTCTTAAATCATTAATGTTTTAGAAAAATATTTCCTTTTTACCTGTAACATTACATTAAATCTTCTAAAATGTCATAAAGATATACAAAATTCCTTTGTATACTTTATTTGATACAGAATGTTATAGGCAAGGAAAATAATCACATTTTGCAGCAAAAAATAAATAAATAAAAAAATCGTATGTAAAAAATATTTTTAATTTTCAGTTGAATTTTGAATATAAAGTCACGCATTTGTACACTTTTGCAAAATACACATGATTGAGAATTGCATGTAGTCATGAAAAAACTTCTATTACAAAAATAAATAGGATATTAATTTTTTTTTCTAATGTGATTTATTAAGCATTTTTTTTTAAAGCTAAAACTGAATAAGGACATATTTAAATTTTTTTGACAATTTTCTTGCATCAATTTTTACAATGCTAAAGAAACATTAAAAAGGTAATGAGGAAATGATGACGTTATAAAGTGAATTAATTTATTAATTCATCAGCAATATGTTTTAGTTAATGAAATCAATACATGTTTAAATAATAAATAGTCAGTTATTTACCACATAATCCAATATGCATGCCTTTGGGGAAAAAAAGTAATTTGATATGATTCTTTTAAAAATGCTTTCAAAATATTGAAAGTATTTTAATTATGTTATCAAATAGCAGACTTTATGCTAATTTCTTAATGATGCTTTAATTACTCACTAAAGCAGAAATACATAAGAAATGACCAATATGTTCACAATGCGAAATTACAAATAAGCTATGGTTAAATGTAAACATTTTAAAGCAATTATTAAAAATTGTACCATAACAAACATTTTGTTCAAATTTAGAAAAGTTTAACTATTTTTCATTAGACCTTTGTCTGTATTCTGCATTATTTAAATGGCTAAATTGATTCAATGTAGTATAGTGCAGTGGTCGCCAACCGGTGGTCCATGAAAAATTTTGATGGTCCACAGAAAAACTGGGACATTATTTATATTTTTATGATGATTGAGTTTCACACAAAAACAATGAATGACAAAACACATTACGGAATATGGATTATACTTTAATTTTAGCTACTACTTTTAGCGAATTCCTAGCTACTTTAGTAGGTGTATCAAGAGATATTTGAAAGTGAGAGTTGACAGCCATGGTAAATTGGTGGAATAACACTTCAGTTTTTGTTGATATTGCTTTGCGTTATAGATTTGCTCTTGCTTATCGAGAGGTTCCTTTTCAGTGATATGGAAATATAAATAGAGACGTAAACAAGTGACAGTATAGTTATAGTGGTCTGTCATAAAAAGGTCAATCATATGGGTGGTTCACCAAATCTAAAATTGTTCATTTAATAGTTCTCAAAGTCCTTAAGTTTGATGACTGCTTATGTTTTCCTCATGGTGCAACATTTTCCTTTTTCACACATGCTTGACAATTCAAATACATGGCAGCATCAGGGACGTCTTAAGGCATGGGTCAACTGGGTCTGGGCTTCATTTTTTCCTCAACTTTGTCTTAAGATCCTGATAATTTTTATAGTTAAATATTATTTCTGTACATATTCTCCAAAAAACAGGGAATTTCAAACAGCATATCAACTGGTAAAAGTGGTAAGACTGTATTATTACGTGATGACCGTTGTCCATGTCTAAACCTAGGCCTAATACCATAAACAATCATTGTACTCATTTAGTCGAAATGCTGCCATTTGTGGTTAGCCTGTTTGTGGCCAGATTTTTGAGATTGTGATTTGTACACATTTATTTGTTTCAAATTACCATTTAAACAAGTAGTTAACAATGCATGTTATGTACTGTCTACTTTTAATGATCTCAGGTTGGGCCTATTTTTGTATAGGGGCCCAGGGCTTTAAAAAATCTTAAGGTTTTTCTGGCCGCAAGACCTCAAAGAGTCTTAAGACGTCCCTGGGCAGAATGTTAGTAATCTAGTTTTTGTGCACGAAGCACTTTTTATAATTCTTTTATTCTCTCAAATACTGTACTATATGACAGCTAAAATTTTACTAATCTAGATTCAGATTGTTAGTTATCTACCAATACATCTACAATGTATACAAGTCAGGATTATTTATTTTGTATTTTACTGAATACTGTGTGGTCAAAATATAAGTAACATAAAAGATTTGGATGAACTACTTACCATAGTTGGCCGGTTACTCCGTAAATATGAAAGAAGATCCCCACCTTCCATAAGTTCCAAGAGCAAAAAATTTGGATTACTGTCAAAGCAAACACCAACAAGTTGAAGTATGTGGTCATGTTTGAAATTGCTACAATGAGGCGGAAAAATATCAACATATGAGTACAGGCTCCATAAAATATAATATTTCCATTAAAAGTTATGCACAATTTTTGGAAACTTACATATTTAGGTTCAATTTAGGTCACATTTAGGTTTTTTCAAAGGTTTATTACTTTTATCAGTTTAGAATTTATTATAATTACTGATAAAAATAATATTGATTCCGAGTTGTATACAGTTCAGAACAATTTCTACAATTGAGAGAAACAAATGTTTTTGAAAACTGGATATATAAGCATGGATAAAAATCAATGAAGTTTTAAATGATAAATTCTTAATCATGCAATTCTATCACATTTTTAAGTGTATTAGTGTCATACATTTTAATTAGTATAATCACAGTGATGTAGTACAGTTATAATACAATAACAGTCTGTATCAGCATTTCTCAACCTTTTTACTTGCATATCTATTAATTTATCATGGCTGTTCCAAGTACCCTCCCTCCACACACACATTACATATAATTGCTAACATCTACAGACTTGCAAGTGTTATCACACAGAGACATTTTTATTTTTACCAATTACTCAAATGTTGCACATATTGGTGATTATACATATTTTTTTTAAAAAAAAAATATTTATAACTGGTACTCTCATTCTTTGGGAGGAAGCTAAGAGCATATTAAAATATTATGATGATAAAAAAAGACAAATCGGTGTTGAGAGCTTTATTGAAACCTGTTATAGTAGGACTCTGCTAATTTAATTAAACTACATTCTATTACAATAGAATTAAATTGAATATTATGTGGTACAATAATTGAAAAACAAATGAATTTGCTTAATTTTAGTTTATAATTTATTTCACTACATACAAATATTCAGGAAATGATAATTCACCTGTAATAAAAAAAAAGCAGAAAAGTAATTGTAGCTGCTTTTAACAGGAAATTGCGATATCGTATGAACAAAAGAATATAACCTGAACTACATCATGAAGGATTATGTCATATAACTCCTCCCTCAATAAGATCTTTTTATTATAGTAAAAAACATGTGTTCAATTTATCCGTTAATGTCCATCATTTTATTGTCTTCCACTGTATATCTCTGAAACCATTTCACATACCCTGGGGCAGTGGCATATACAGACTTCTCTTATGAGAGTGGAGGAGGGTTATGTAATAAGAACACACTGAGGCTTCATCTTTATACAGTAGAATCCCGAAAACTATGTAATCCGAATAAGTCGGCCACCCAATAACAGGTAAAAAACCCCCATGTCCACAGTTAACGAAAAAATGCAGGAAAATGATGAAGACGTTAACGCTGAGGACACTGTACAAACTCCTAAAATATCACATAGTGAGGGACTAAAGGCTGTCGAAGCCGAACTTCAGTATTTTGAACAAAGTGCGTTGGTAATGGACTTACTATTCCTTTTCGGCTGCATAAGGAAGCAGCAAACGGAAGATAACAGGGCATAATGCATTTCTTTAAATAAAAGGAGTCAATTTTTGCTAAGTTGGCAGCTTAATTTTCATAATAAACAACTTTATGCCTTGATAAAATATTTTTCTGAGGTGTGTCTGATCAGGCAGATTACTGCATACTATGTACTTATTAATTTTCATTTTCATGTAGCAAATGCTCTACAACTTCATAAAGTATGCACTTTTCGTTTAAAGGTATTTGGGCAGTTAGTTTATTTTCTGTTGTATTCTCAAGTAAGCAATAAATACAAGTGCAGTACAATATCTTCTGAGAAAACACTCATACTTATACTTTTTCAATCCCATTCGATAACCTGGCATTTTCACAAACTTATAGTCACCCTTCAGTCCACATTAGGCCGAGTTTTCGGGACTCAACTGTACTAAAAATTAAAAAGTCTGTAGATCTCTTGGGGAGGGTTCCAAATCTCGCCCTCGCGTACGCCACTACCCTGGGGAGTATGCAAACCAAAAGTTACAGAATGCTATAGTCTAAATGATTATATTTTAATAATTTAGATATAACATAACTTTTTTTATAGATTGTTGAAATTTATGACTAATTAAGTAAATCACTGAACATAAATTGTACTTATTTTTAAGGTTTTCCAATTACAGATTACAAAAAATTAAGAAAAAGGGAATAAGTTGCTTTTTAAAAATTGATAAAAAATGTTTAATTAGTAATTTTTAACTGTTTTTTTCTGAGTGATTGAAGGGAATAATCTAGACCAGGGGATGGCAAATAGCGGCCCGCACAGTTTTTATGCAGCCCACCAAGACAGAAAGTCTGCTTTGAAGCGAGATTTCTTTCCCATGTGCAATCAAAGATTCGTCTTTTATTTTTCATTATTAGAAAAACAAAGTACATGAAAGTGTTTCTACTAGGAGATCATCTGCAGATGTTAGAGGACGAGGTCGCAAGAAAATTTTAGTATTTTAAGAAAATTGAGCCTATAAATTCAATTTGCTTTGTTATTCTATTACTGCTGACATTTATTGATACAGCACCTGAGGAGCTACAGCTTGAACTTATTGACTTGATTTCAGACCACAGAGCGAAAAAAATGTTTAATGCTATGATATTGACTTTTACAAATCTTTATCAGCTGAAAAATTTCCATGTATGAAGAAATTTGCAGGGAAATTGTTCTTTATATTTAGGTCATCATATGAACAAAGGTCATGAACAAAGTTTTTCTTGCATGAAGATCAACAATAATAAACATAGGTCCAAGTCAGCTGACATAAACTTGGAGGCTTTGATGAGAATTTAAACAAGCAATCTCCTTCCTGATTTTAAAAAAAATGGGGAAAAGTATGATAGGGGCCATATGATTCATTAAACTGATTTCTAAAATTAAATGTGCTTGCAGCTGTTAACAATAAGAAATTAGTATAATAAATAAACTGAATAAAACTGCCACTATTTTATTTAACTTATATCTATTATTTTTTTTTATAAAGAATGCAATCATTTTAAAAAGGAGCATCCCTCTGGTATTCTCCGCCCCCCGAATGTGGTCCACGAATCGAAAAGAGTTACCCATCCTTGATCTAGATCAGTGATACTCAACCTGCAGCCTGCATGTGGCCCACCGGACCTTTCTAAGTGGCCTAGTCAGTGAATTAGAGAATAACAAATAACTTTGAAATAATTTTAGTTATTTAAGAACAATGCATTAAAAATTTAGTGAAAAAATTCTAACAATCAAATGTATCAATTTTGCTTTCGATGTCACGCTGGAATGAATTGCGAGATCCTGTAACAGTTAGTGATAACAAAAAACAGTGAATTAGTGACCACTTTATGGGTGAAACTAATTTTTAACTAACCCTCATGTTTTCCAAACAAAAAATATTTAAAGAATATTTGTTGTTTCAAGACGGTCGGGATCTTGACTATTTGTAGAGAAAAACAAACATAAGATCAACAACTTGTTTCATTTGTTGTAAAAATGTTATATTTAAAAAATATAATTTTACTCATCACTATACCACTGAGCAAAAAATATTATTTCAATGGCTCTTTTTCTTGAGGATCTCTTTCAAGACGAGATAAATTGGCTTTCTTAGAAAAATCTTTGAAACAGCAACAAAATATTTTTTCGGTGGTAATGTCACAAGGTGCACAGGTAACAAAAGCATCCTATAACATTGTTATGTTACATATATTGATAAACATATGAATTGATACAGAAATGGTTAAGAGTGTTTTTTAAATACTTCCAAAGTATTCTTTGATAAATTTGAAACAAACTTGCACAAGCAAGTCTTAACTAATTTTAAGCAAATAATACTAAATTCAGTCCAGAATTTAGTAAAAACTTTTTGCTACCATCCTGCACTTGATAAATTAATATATGAAATAAAAATAAGTACGGCTTTGTAAAAAGAAAAAATCAATTTATCAAAGTACATGGCAGCTTTTTTTTTTTTTATCACAGTACAATGTAAACAAAGGGCTTGGGATCAATGATGAAAGGAAATCGAAATTACCCCATAAATGGGTAAAAAATAGATAAAACCTAATTTTTTGTGAGTTGTGTTTTATAGAGTTAAATATCGCTTTAAAATAAAGTGCAAAAATATGTGTCTTAATAATTTAATCAATTTTCCACATTTTAAATGTCCTTAATCTTATAGCATCTCCCTCCCCATTAATTCTCATGCTGCGGCCCACTTGAAATAGATGTCATATGTATGTGGACTAGCAGAAATAAATGTAGAGTGCTCCTGATCTAAATTCTTTAAAAATGAATATGCAGTTTTGAAAGAATATACTAATAGATCATATTTTCGGTGAAATGCACAGAATAATATTTTAAATAATGCATTAATACTTATGTGGGTGTGTTAACATAGAATTTACTAATATAAATATAGTCATAAAGTTTTGTTTAGACTTTGCATGGTTTTAGTCGGTTTTCTTTCATTATAGTATTCTGTTTTGATTGGGTCCTATATAAAAATAAATATCAACTCAGAAATTTGTGCAATGTCCAAGCTCATTGCATTAGTATAGTTCAATACGGTAGTAAAAATATAAGAGGGAAGCAGCACAGAATGATTTCGCATTTCTCAAATGGATTTAATTTCATTAATAAGAGAAACCTTTTTTCAAAAAACTCTAATTTTAAATGCATTTTAAATTTTCAGAAAATAAATACAATCAATCTATAAAATCTACAGTTTCATATTTTACCTCATTAGTTTGGCTTCCTTTAGAAATTCCGCCTTTGTATGTTCAGTAGATCCTTTCTTTAATGTCTGTCAGTATTTGAGAGTTCCAATTTAAAAATGAAAAAAAGAAAAAGGAAAGAAAAGTTGTTTATTTTATATATCTCATGATTAAAAACTACAATTTTTTTAGATTTAGTTTCAACAACAGAAACGCTCACCTAAAAACGAACATGATTTTGATAAATGTATGTATTATAAGCAATTATAAATTAGCATTATTATACATTTTTTAGAAATCATCACTTTATCGATGTTTAGCAAATGCACCAATTTCTAAAAAAATAGATTTTATAAATACGATTATTGATTGATCTTAATTTGATTTTAATTAAGAGTGCTATGCGTTTTAGATTTCATTTGCATAACAATAAGCAATTTATACATCCAGATTCTAACATTAACAAAATTCCTCTCTCTAAAAGGAACTCTTTAGAACTATTTTATTATGATTTACTAATGTGAATGTAAAATGTTCTGAGAAAATGATGAGATTAAAGATTTAACATAAAAAAATAATGCATAATAAAAACTTACGTAATCACTTAGGACAGAAAAAAAATTGTAACTACCAGTCAATGTATGTATAAATATTTTAGTGAAAAATTAAAGGATGAGCAATTAAATTGTTTCAATATATGTGTAGCAATTTATTGATTATAATAAAAGACATACATGAATTCCAATTGTTTTTTAAGCAAAGTCATAAAAACAACATTCAGCGTTTTGTTTACCATATTGTTTTATAAACTTTGATCACTCTGATAAAAGTTCAAATGGTGATGATCAATAAGTTGGTCTTGATATAACAGACAATTTTATTTAAGGGATCACATTTACATATATTGAATAAATCAGCTTGGATACATTTATTTTGCTTTTATAGATAAAACACATCATAAAAAACAAACAAGATTTATACTCACCTTTATAGCAACTTTTATAGACATTGAACCCTCAGTTAAAAACGCTACGCCCTCGAACACTTCACCAAATGCGCCTGATCCCAGGTTTTTCGTTATCAAAATTTGTTCTCTTTTGTATTGTGGTAGACCTAATAATTCTTCGTCAGATGGCAAATCACTAAAATAAAACCCTTGTATGAATAACTTATGCATGCGTACAAAATTATGTAACCGAAAATATGCAATTACAAAAATTTAAACATTCTTAAAAAAAAGTAAAAGAGAATGCATTCTTTAAGTAAACTTTAGCATAATAATATTAGTGCTATATTAGCTCAAAAAAGCACATTTCTTTCCATTTCCATAAATTGCAAAATGATGTTAAAAACTTAATTTTTGTTTTATTTTGAAAAGAATGGAATTTTTTTAAAAGTAAAATTATATATATACTGTAAAATCCAGCGTATAACAATGATAGCTTCAAAGATAAACAAAAGTATAAAAAAATAAATAAAACTTCCAGATAGATTGGAATACTGTTTATTTAAAAGTCTGGGATAATAAATCGAATAAATGATTTCAGAATATAGGAGCATTGTACAATTCAGGTTCCGTCATAAAAAAAGGAGCACATGTTATATGCTGGATTTTATGGTGTATATATATATATATATATATATATTGTGATTCGCAACCTGACCGACAAACTGGTAAGGTGTGTAGGGGTTACATAGATGACTCAGAATCACTTAAAAATGCAGGGTTGCAAACGCCACAGTTATGAGAGCAATGTAGCAAAGAAGCAGAAAAAAAGGACAGAAATAGCAACAAATTAATGGGACAGAAAACATTTTATTGAAAGGTGTACTACAACAGGTGCTCGAAATTATGGCCAGAAGTTGTCTGGTAGGCCTGACAGCGATGTTGTATGAAATTCCTAACGTTCTGGAGGACTCTTGGCATGTCACATATCCTCTCGGCAGCGTTTTCTTCTACTGACGGAAGAGGCGTTTCGTAGACCAAACTCTTTATGTGTACCTAGAAGAAGTTCATGCACTTTCGAACACCTGGTGTATAACCTCTCAATAAAATGTTTTCTGTCCAATTAATGTATTAATGTTTCTGTTCATTTAATCTTCTTCGCTTTATAGCTCGCAACTATGGCATTTGCGACTCTTCATTCCTGTGATTCCGAGTTGCTTCTGTACTACCTACACACCCTACCAGTTTGTCGGTCTGGTAGTGAATCACCCTGATTCAAGTTAATTTCAACTATATTGTTGTTTTTCTCTTTGAAGCATTTTCATATTCTAATAGCAAAAATGAAACGTGTTGAGGTGATTTCCTTTTGTTGGGATGGGAGTGAGAGAATTAATACTTTTGGTATTTTGGACAAATAACCATGCACCATAGGGTAGTTATCATACTGGGCGGGGGTAACTAGAGACTGAGAGGGTAACAGTGAGCAAGTGAGTGAATATTAACGTCGTACCGTTCAGCTACACAAGGGCTTTTGGCGACGGACCACGTAATTTTGAACCATGGTCAAGTGACGTGGACAACACCTGAGCTGGCACCCCCCTCACTTAACTACCACACCACACCAATGGGAGGACGTTTCAGCTCTCGACAGATTTAGCGTGCATCGCTGCCCTACATGGCGGGTCTTTAGTGGTACTGGGCTCGAACTCGTGACAAAGCAGAGAGGGTAACAGTGAACTTTGGGCTTATGGTCCTATCTTTTTTCAGAAGGGGGAACGGCTTTCGAACCCTTGCTGACTATGAATGTACATTCGGTCTTTTAGATGTTATACAAATAAAAAAAGAGCAAAGGTAAAAGAAATCTATTATTCTACCTCTGAACAAATTTCCGGCTAAGGTGCCAAGTCTTCGTATATCTTCTAAGTGCAGCATTTATCTACAGTTAAGCAATCAACAAAAGAAGAGATGCTGTCATTTGCAAGCAAAATAGCATTTCAAATGATTTTTTCCCCATTATAAATGGATGCATGTGTGTTATCCGTATTTTACTTCAAACAATCTTTCTGAGGAGTTGCTTTGAATAGGAATTTTTAAAAATGCTTTCCGAGTTTATAATACCCCATTTCTTCTCATTATTATGAGTAAAACGATATCTGATTTTAAAATTTTAATTCTGGGAACAGAGATGTAGAGATCATGAAAAATTTTTAACTGTTTGAAGCCAGTGACAAATTATTTTATAAACAGATATGGAAACTCTGTTAGTAAGACCATTGATAGCATTTTACGATTTTTTGCTTATACAAGTTGGGAGCCCAATATCATTGATATGGCTGATACGGTGGTAGCCGTAGCCTTAGTGCTTAACCCTCTAAGCGGTCTGCACTTAAAGTCTTGCCATTCTGGAGATGCTTCAAAAATGCACCGCACATATTTTTTTGCTTTCAGGTGGGGTTCTCAAAAGCGGTTGAGCCGTATTTTTAAGAATGCGGCTTCGCCGCTTTTGGGAATCTTGCTTGAAGGCAGAAAAAGCATCTCTGGGATGGCGGAATTTTACGTGCAGACCGCTTGGAGGGTTAATAAACTGTGATGCCTACTCCAAGGTGAACAGTTCATTTCACTTGAAACAATTGCAGAAAGCTTGGTTGAGAAATTAACTGTGTGAATCTAACTTCTGGAGAAAAATAATTATTACCATGAAAAATTTTAATGGTACAAACTATTTAAAAATGCTCTAAAAATGAAAGCTGCCTTGAGTTAAAAAAAAAAAAAGTTTTGGTGCCGCGATTTTAAAAGAGAAACCTAAAGATCTTAGCAACAAGGATGCGTTGAAATGGGAACAAAGCAGTTTTGACACTGCGTTTATTCATTTATCGCTTGCAGACGAAGAAGCACTACAGTTCGTGGAGAGGAAGATGCTAAAATGCTGTGGATAAACATCAAAGGGCTTTTACAGGACAAGTGGAAAACCGCAAAATTGACGTGGGTAATGAACTCAAAAATATTAAAATTATAAGCCATGAAAGTGTCAATGATTATATAGCCAGAACTAGAGGTATTTCAACTAAGTGGCACTCCCTTGGATTAGATGTCTCACCCAGAGAGCCATTTTTTCATACTGTTCGAAGACTAAATGGAAAATTGTCTTAAGTTCCAGAAATATTGAAAACTCAATGTGAGAAATCTAAGGAGTAAATTCTCCAAATATTATGTGAAGAACCATCCTTTAATTTATCGTCAAGAAATCGTGTTGAAGGCATAACATCAGCTCATAGATCGACGATTGCTACCCCTCTTTTCATTATTGACGCCCAGAGGTAAACAGAATATCCAAATGTTTTTTTATCTTTCAAAGAGATCTATAGAGTCTTCCCTCACGCTCTGAGGCGAAACAACTGCAGAGTCCTATCTTAGACTGTTGGTTGTTACCCCTCTTTTTCTTCTCCAACACCCAGAGGCAAACTGATTCACCAGATGGCTTTTTCTTTAAAGTAAACGTTAGAGGGGACACACTTGTTTCAATGGCGGTTCATTCTTTTGTTCCCTATCATATGGGGCAGTGATACACTTATATGGGAGGAAGTGACGGCTAGTGTAAGGAAGAAATGCCAAGGAGCGTATTAGCATTGTCGAAGTGATAGGTCGATTTATAGACTCTTCGTAAGATTTACGATGTACGCGCCGAGCAAAGAATCTCAGTCCAGACAGACTTTTGTCTTGGAAGAACCAATGGTGGTTAGGACCAAGACAGAAGGTGCCTGGTGCAGACCCAAGTTCCTGAAAATTAGAAATAGTTGGGGGCATGTGAGAGGCCAGCCCAAGAGGTTTAAAGAGAAGGTTCAGAAGATGACCGGGGACTTAGGCGATACTAGCGACAGGCTGCTAGACAGAGAAGTCCAGTGACAGAAAACCTGCGATAGGCTGCTAAGCAGTGGGAAGACTAGCAATCGAAACTTGATTTTTTTCCAGGGAAAGGCTGCAGGGCAGCGAAAGTTTGATACTGGGGAGTTCCGAGACAAGAAGCTCATCTAAAGCTGTGAGAGACTTGTTAGAAATTTGACTTCATGAGTTCAGTGGAGTGCGCACATTACGATATCCATTTGCAGACCCTTAAGAACAAGCATTTGATGTGAAAAAGATATATCTTAAATATCCAATAGAACGTGAGCAAGTTCAGCGTTAACTATCTGTAAATACAAAAATATTTTACTAAAACTGTGTGGTCTCTCTCGCTACGAGGGATTAAGTAAACTTGGGGTCACGACATTACAAATGAATAAATTCAGAAGCATTTTATTCTAGAAGAAACAGAAGTGAAGAACAACCGAGTCTTTGTTATATTTTCAAAAGTCAAAAGAAGCTAGCAAAAGATTTCTCCAATAGAAACAAATGCAAGAAATGAAACAGAAACAACCAAAGAAAAACGACACAGGGAAATTATTCATTCAGGGAACAAGACACTTCCAACTCTTGTGTTCACAGTTTCTCACCAAAAACTGTGGATTCTGGACAGTGGAGCCTCCTGCCATACAGTCAAGGACAGTGTGTGGTTTCAAGAAATAAGTCCAGAAATTAAGGACATTTATTTAGCAGGTAAGGATTCAAAAATCCTGTGTGAAGGAATAGGAAATGTAAGAGCAAAAACTGTAAGCACAAAATATTGTAATTCTAGAAATTTGATAATCATAATTGTTAGTTATGCTCAACAACTAGTTAAAAATTTTCAGTGGAAGAGTAACTGTGTTATACGTATGCGTTTTTTTTGCAGCTTCATTTGGCACATTTCTGCGGGACCATGCCCAATATGTTTGCTGTGTGCAGTGATTTTTTTATTCGCAATATTTGTTTGTGCATTTAATAAACTACAATGTTTACTCCATGGTGATGAATTCATTCCATGTGTATAACAGCACCTTTTCATTTGATAACAATCCAAAAAAAAAAATCTATAATAGCTTAAATAAGTTAAGGCATAAGGTACTGATACATTAATTTTTTTGTTTTTATATTTGTTTACATCTGTTTAACGTATATCATTATTCTTTTTATAGTGCAGCTTCTTTGAATTAGATTTCCGGCACCAAATTCGTATGATCTAATAAAAATGATGAACTAAGTAACAATAATAACTCATATAAGAGATATCAGATACCCTTAAATAATGACTTACTCATGAACTTGATTTTAGCTTTATGACGGAAAGGTTTTCAAAGAAATAATTTTCAACTTACTTTATATTGTACAGTGCATTTGTTTGATGAACAAAATTTGCATGTAGAGGCAATTCTTGAAGAGTTGCAAGCTCTAAATCAGGAATTTCATTAGCTGTACCTTCCTGAAGAATTGCTTTAAAATTCATTTTTTTTAGATGAACTAGAAAAGGAAAGGTTCAAATAATATGGTTTAAAATAAAAGAATTTATAGAAATGCAATATATTTTATGTACATTAAGTGTGATAAATTATTGTAAAACTTTTTTCATGATATCAACCTATGGAAACCATAAAAGTCTATTTCTACTACAATGAAATGCCAAAACCATCTAATCCATAGGGAACCATGTTTTTGTCTGACAAAGTGAAGAAACGTGAAGTGACATGCATTAAATAGGTTGTTGGAGATCCCTTTAAGAAATATGCAGCCGTCTATAATTGCGAAAATATTATTGGTGTAGGGTTTTGTGTACGAACTGACCTTTCGAGTATACTCTACTTATGTCCAAAGAGATTCCTTTCGAGTGATTTAAGTGGCCAAATAATGTAATAAAATTCTTCAGAATTTTCCTCAAACCAGTAATGAAATACTTGGGTTTGGTAACAGCATATTGTCTTGTGCAAAACTCAATTGTTGTGTAGGTACAGGGAGTCCATGAATGACCAAAAACGATCTCCAAGAAGATGAACATATAACTATTTCTAGACGTGCCATCAGACTTTCATCAGTTTGCCCAGATGACCCATCCCATGCCATGTAAAAACAATTTACACTATTATGAGATAACTACCAGACTGCATTGTGCCTTGTTGATAACTTGAGTTCAGTCTCTTGGGTCAGTGCCAAAATCGAATTCTACCATCAACTCTTACCAACTGGAATTGTGATTTATTTGACCACATAATGCTTATTGAGTCATTTTTGGAGTCCAACCGTTATACCCACGTGATCAACATAGGCGCTGCATTCGATGATATATTGTTAGTAAAAGTACGAATCAGTTTTCAGCTACTATATCTCATTGACACTAAATTTTTTTGCATCATTCCCAAGGACATGTCTGCTGTACATCTTACATTGATTTTTATTTTTTCCACTCAGTATTACATTTTTGGTTATTTTAATTACTCTACGTAAATGTCGTTGGTCACAGCGGTCAGCAACTATGTTCTCTATGGTGGTAAACGATGCATGGAATTTTATATTCTTGGAACACTCTTTATTGTACATAAAGGAATATTGAATTATTTAACATCCGAAATGGAATGCATCATACATTTTGCTCCAAACAGTATTTCATGTTCAAAGTCTGTTAATTTCCATCATGTGGCCATAATCATGTCAGAAAACTTTTATATGGATAACTTAAGAACAAATGAAAGCCCTGAAAATGTACTACTCATTTATACATTTTTTACACCATGCTACTACCACTGGGATATTCACATTTTGTAAGCCCATGACTTTGGGTACTTAAGTGTAATTTAATAGCTAAAAGAAAATTATTTCAAAAGCACAAACTAAATATATGTGTGCAATAAAATGTAGAACATATTAAAAAGATTCTTACTCATGTAAAATGAAGCGATGAAGACTGAAAGTAAAATAACTGATGAAACGCAAATTGCAATTACAATACCAAATGGTTCTTCAGCCTTTTCAATGAGCGCTGTAAATGAGTAATAAAATGTGGATCAATACCCAAAAGTACAAAACAAGACAATTATGTATATATAAAGAAAGTAAATTTACTTTAAGAATAAAAACACAAATCCTTCCCTTCTGTTTTGTTACTTCACTTTTTTGTTAACCATGTAAGTAACAACATTTAACAAGACGCACAATGTTTTATTCAAGATATTTTAAACCTAAATTATACAAATTCATCATGTACAAAAAGTTTTGCAAAAGATAGTTATTTTTTTTAATTAATTTATTTGCAAAACCTCTTATGCTCCACATTGCATAACATGAGACTTAGAGATGTAGGTGGTAACACAATTATATAATTTAAAACAAAATTAAAAATACATTTAAGATAAAAATATAAAATAAAAAGAAAGGGAGGAAATACACAAATAAAAGATAATAAGAGTACTGTAAAGACTCTCGAATAGAAAAAGTAAAGAGGTCGAATAGTTAGGCAAATTGGAAGATAGCCAAAGATAATCCAAGAAGTGGAGACAAGAGCATTCAAGTATTAAGATAAGTTTCCATATTTCTATGATATTCAAATTAATTAAACCAGATTGCTCCTTGGGTTTAGTGTTTTAAGTGCATTCTCCCCTTAAGTTGTTTAGAATTATTAAGTGAAAAAACCAATAAAAGTGTGTTAGTATTTTACAATGGCTGATCTTTACTCGAACCCCCAACACCCACCGAGACATTACAACAGCAACCGGAAATTGCGCCCTCTCCTTAACGTTATGCAATCAAAACAGGAGGACACTACTGTTCTAATTTTATGTACAATGGAATTAAAAGTAACTTTTATAAGTTACATAATTATATGATTAAATAAGAAATTATTGTTTAACTAAGCATCAAACTCATTGTATTAAATAAGTAATTTTACTAGGCATTGGGATTTAATTTCAAAAGTATTTTATATTCCAATTAAAAGAACTAAAAAATTGCTATATTTATAATTACAATTTTTTTTCTTACCTCCAGCTTCCGGTACAAAAAATGTCTTTTCAGAATATGTGTACTCACTGGAGCCAAATTCATTAATAGCTCTAATTCGAAATTCGTAATGTATATTATCAGATAAATTATTGACCACCCATGTTGTGACCGAGCTGTTTGTACAGTGCTTCCAAACACTATCATCTCTTTCAGATCTTAAGTCGACTTCATACATGACATCCTCGTATCCGTAGTTAACTGAATCTGACCAAAAGAGTTGAAAAACATCTTTGACAACCTGCTTTACTTCGGGCTTTCCTGGGGGGCTTGGTACATCACCAGTAGTCGGAAACTCAAAAATAAAGGTATCTGGCCAGATGAATTTGACAAATTTGTCTTCTGTGTGTGTTATTTTGTATGTTAACACAAGCCGAAAATTATATTTTGTTTTTGGAACTAGGTTATCAATTAAAAATATGTTAACCATAGAAGGTTCGGTGTCTGTAATATTTGAACCTGGTTTCCACTCTCTCTGTTCATCATCCTATAAAAAATTAAAAAAAAACACACACATATCTTTAGCACATTTATTTAAAATCACTGTTTTTAAATTTAATTAAAATAGCATTTTTAGGTAAAATAATTATATATATAACTAATTGCTTCAATTTTCCTTAGTATTGAAAAAATCCAATGAGTTAAATTCAATTGATGCCACGATCACAATTTTTGCCAAACAATCTCATACTTCATTTTTTTTTTACTTCACATATATATTTTTATATTTTAAAGTGTCCCAATGGGCTGATTATGGGCAAAAAGGCAGCCATATAAACTTTTATTCATGAAAATTGCAATACCACAAAGGAATTACCAGAATTAAATAAAATTTATCACATAATTGACTGGTATTGGAACAAATAAATCAGTAAAATTTCAAAATAAGAAAACAATATTAAGCATTCAAAATCAATATTTGGTATAACCACTATATGCTGATATACGACTTAACATGGAGTCAAACGGATTTTGAATGCCTCCTTAAGATCATTCCATACTGTTTGTATGCATAACCAAAATTCATCTGTTGGACGAAGATCACGAGCGAGACACTGATCAACGAAATTTCACATATGTTCAACAGGCGACATATCTGGGAAATAGGCAGGTGAAGGAAGAAGCTATATCTGTTGCAATGAAAGTAAATCTTGAACTTTTCTGGCAATATGTGGAGGGGGGGAGGGGCATTGTCTTGTTGAAATACAGCTTCTGGAATACCTTGAAGGAAGGAAACAGCTTCAGGGTTTAAAACTTCACTGATGTACCGATTGCTGTTAATATTACCCATAATTAGTAGCAATTGAGATTGCCCATGATGTGCAATCAGACCCCAGACCATAAGTTCAGGTATTTGTCCACTGTGTGGTGTTTCATAATGCACTCAGGAAGGCTCTGTTCACCAATAGAGTCAGACACAAATGCGACATCATGGTACCACAAACTAAACAGAGTCGTCAGAAAAACTCTTTGCTGCTAATTAGCACACCAATCTCTATACCTATGTGCTCACTGTAGCCATAGACACCAATGGTTTTTCATAAGGAGGTTTCTGTATAAAGAAGTTTTTGCACATTACCCACGGTACATCAGACGCTAACAAATTGATGAAGCAGACAATGATACACCTATAGACCAATGAGCTCCCAATTCCCTGGATGAAGCAGTACCTTTCGACAGCGCCATGTGGCCAGGAGGCTATCACCACGTACTGAAGTCATCTCTCGGGGTCCACTCCTAGATTTCAGAGTTGTCCGATTCTTATCAGTCTACTGCTTCTAAACATGCCTCAAAATTCTACTATTAAGCTGCAATGAGCGACTATTGCATGATAAGACAATACTTCTTCACGAAGGCCAATGATTCCCTTCCGTTCTAGCTTTGTAAGTTGAAATGTCACATTCTTTCATCCAAGAGATATAATTACGATTCACCTAACAATTACCACCAGCAGATAATCACTGATAACCAAAAATGCCTCTCGACAGCCGTCTAATTATGTGGATCCATCAGACATTCAGAAGGCACTGCTCATTCATCACAAGCATGATAACTCTGAAATTTTAATCATTTGCATATCATACCCTACTTTGGATTTGTTGAAACTTTCAGCTCAATTGCATCATTCCTTAATGGGGTTGCAATTTTCATAAACATCAGCATGTAATTGTATAATGTACGCATAATCTTCAACCAATGCAAAAAGTTAGTACTTTCTAGGAAATTTAAATTTATACAAATAGAAAATAAATTTCGATATACTTAAGTAAAATTAAAAGCAAATCTGCATAAAACGGATCAGTAATAATTCAGTTAATCTATTAGATGGGAATAAAAAGGAATTATAGAAAATCTCTTAAAAATTGAAACTAATTATTTGATGTTTTTTTTTATGCTTGCAGGGTTATCATAAATTTTAAACACTATCCTGGTAGCTTTCGTACTTGAACTTTCTAAAACAATTTATGAATATTTTAAGAATAATTGCAGCTCTTTTAAAGAGCGAATATATTAATATTTTTTATTGCAGTTATAAGTTGTAGAAATATGTATTTTTCCATACATATACCAAGTATATATTTTTTATATGAATTATACAATCAATATGATATAAAATTTAGAAAAGATGTAAATCTAGTTTCAAAAAATTCAGAAAAAATACAAAATTATAAAAATTTTATACTAAATACTGTTTATAGTTCAAAAATACTCAAATAAATTTATTAATAGTCATTTGTATAAGGAAATACTAAATTTATGAATTGAATTCTTATTTGAAGATTAATAGTTTATTATTATTGAGTATATTGTAAATGTTCATATTTTCAAGTTAAATATACTACTAATAATTGTGTACATATTCAATTTACCGAGAATGTACAGTAGCTTTTAATATTAATGTACTCCTTTAATTTTTATTTTAAAACAGTAATATTTTATAGACAAATGCATAATATTCCTAGAGTTACTCATATAATTGTAGTATTTAACTTAATGCATGTACTCTATAATTATTTTTCTAAAATAATTTTACACTTTTTGCTGTGTTCTACAATTCAGTCAATGTTATGTTTTGAATTTGTATTTAGATCCAAAATCTAGCAATAACTTGCTTATTGTACCTGGATTCAGTGCAGGCTATGTATTTTTGAATGCAATTTTAGGCAAGTTACTTTTTTCTCGCAACAGACTTAAAGATTGTATCCATTATTTTCAATAAGATTTTGCTCAGTATTATAAACAGAAAGGAGGAATGTTGGTTAGCCACACAAAAAACAGGCTAAATCTCACTTTATATAAATTCCTTTTATCTATAACACCTGTCCTAAGTCAGCAATGTTCTGCAGCATCCATATTTTTTAAATTGCATTATCTGTTAGTTTCATTCATGTATGGAATTTAAATGATTTCTGTCTCAATAGTAGAGAAAATAAAATAATAAAACTATATATAAAAATGCCTGTGTGGGGATTAAGTTGCAAATACCTTTTGTGAAAACTCAAGAAAGTGATTCAAAATGCTGTCATGATCTGGAGATGTCCAAGAAAGTACCAAAGATCTTGACTTTGCTTCTATTAAAGAGATATTATTTGGCAGTTGTTGTTGTTCAACTATTATTTCATCACTGTCACTAAACATCTTGCAATCAGCTGAATATGCTCGTACCTAAATGAAAGGGAAAACAGATATACTTCTTCCAGAGACACAAAAAATAATTTAATAACTTTTGCAATTCTCAGTGCTACTTACCAGCAAAGATACAATCGTAATTAATAGTTCAAAAGAAACTAATTTATAACCTGAATGGGGAAAAAAAATGAGTGAACTTCTTAACAATACTTCTATATAACAAATGTCATCCTTTTCTTGTAGAACTGACTTTTCGTCATGAAATCAGCATACATTTCAAAATTTAAGTTTTTTATTAGATTTTAATAAAATCTTTTTCAAATATGACGTGATATTCCAACTAAATACGTTTGAAATATGTTTACGTCAATTGATACATGATCTTTCCTCAATTTTAAGACACAAGAAAAAAAATTGATAAATAAATCTATACTATTACAGCACTCTAGAGCAAACAAACATATCTATATATCTATCTATGTTAGGCTATGTTCTCACGAACCGCTGAACACAGAAACGCGTCAAATGTACTAAAGGACGGGAAATAATTCGAGGATTTTCAATATTTAAATTCCGGAATTGCAATTCTTTAAAAAGATATAAATTAAAAACATTAAAAATAATGACAGGTCTATTCCTGTAATGCTATCTATTTTGCAGAGATTCCGGAGGACGGTAGGGTGAAAGATTTTACTACAATTCCGTCCCTTCTAAGACATAATGCCTTCAAAATAACAAAAATATCGAAATAAAATTTTTGTTTCTTGTATTTCTCCTATGGTTTATGTATGTGCCCCAAAATTTTAGATTTGAAAACCAATTACTTTTTAAGACGTTTGAAGTTTTCTGAGTCTAGATTTTAGTTTCGATTCATTTTAAAGCATTTTTGCATTTCTAAATTGAATTAATTAAAAATATTTTGAACACAATCCATTTTTTCTGTGTGAAATGGGTATTAATCACAATTTTCATTACTAAAATCATTTCTGTTAGTTTATACTAGCTGCATGGCCTGGCGTTACACGGGCTTTCTCTACTTTTATAAATTTTCCCTTTCCTTCACAAAATCAGCACTTCTAATACTCTTTTTCAAAATGACCCCCCCTCCTCCGCTTAGCCCGGCATTTCTTGGGCTTTTAACGAGTACATAACTTAAAATTCTGTGCTTCGAAATTTTTCCACTTCTTTTCTTTGGCAGACAGTTTTAGTTCCCCTCGGAGTTGCACGAACATTTTTAAATGCATAACATATTGTCATGGAAATTCTACTTCCCCTCTCGCTATCAGCTCTTCCTGGTGTGTGTGTGTGTGATTTCTATATTAAGGCTATCTTCGGCTAACGTTAAAGAATAGGGGCCGAATTCGGAATATTTTTTCAGATATAAAAGTACTCAAACATTAATATTATATTCTGGCTACACTATCATGTAGAGAACCGCTTATTTTATCATACTACTCGTTTTTATCTGAGTTGACACATTTTTTTCTTTTATAAAATGTGTGTTGCATTTTTTCAATTATACCATAGTGCTAAATGAGCTATCCCTTCACATGATAAAAGGAATAACTAATTATTTATGAAATATTTTGAAATTTTAAAAACACTATATAATAAACAAATGCAAGTTACAATGTCACACATTTTTTCTGTCTGAAAATGTGCTCCGTGTCAAGTTCAATCTCTCGTACATATGGCGAAAACAGACTTAAGGCCATTACAAAATTCTCATGGTAATTTACCACAGTTAATTATTACTGCCCTTTTAAAATTTTGGCTACCGCTGAAGACCTGCTGTTAAGAGGAGCGATGCACGTTGAATCTGTCGAGAGCTTAAACTCCTAGCGTTGGTGTGTTATAGTATTTAGGAGAGATGGTTGCCAGCACAAGTCTCATCCTCGTCACTTCACCATGGTTCAAAATTTCGAAGTCCATCGCCAAAAGCTCTCGAGTAGGTGAACAGTGCGACTTTAATATTCACTCACTAACTTTTCAATTGTTTAGCCCCAGGAAACAAAAATGTACCTTTTTTAAAAGCGTTTGTAAGTTGAAAAAAAAGAAAAAAGTAGATATTTTATAATTACAAAATTTCACAACTATATTAAATGTTGAATTAAAATTGTGAGCATTTTTTGAAATGTTCGAAACATGGGGGGAAAACTTCATGCAATTATTTTTATGAATGAAGAAGTTATAAAAAATTTGAATTTGTTAAGTAGTTATTAAATGTTTAAAATTTCAGTATTTTTTAAAAATTCGTAAAAGAAAAAAGGTTTTTTGCATTTTAATTTTTAAATCACTAACTCTAAAAGATCAAAGTGTGAGTTTTTTAAAAATCATTTTCATTGAAATGCATCGATATTGATTCATTAAAGAAAAAAATCATAAAATATGTAAAGTATCATTGTTTTGTAAAACACACACACACAAAACATACTGTATCATGGTGAAATAAATTATCTTTCCAATTACAAAATTGCTGGCGAAGTTATTAAAAGTGAGAATAAAATTTTTAGTATTTTTTAAAAAAACATAAAAATTAAGTGATGTTGTTTCGAACCCGGGTACAATCGGTAGAAATAGAGCGCTGTTGCCGAACAGGCCACGAACTTCACGGAAACAGGAGTGAAAAGACGTTTAAAATAAAAGGAAGAGATATTTAATTTCGCCAAATCTGGTGATTTTCATTATTTATTGACATCTTCATGATAATCATAAAAAAGCAGTACATAATGATTGAAAAATTTTGATTAATGATTTACACAAAACAATATTGCTTTATTTTAAAAAATATTAATTAAAATATTAATACATTTTTAAATATATTGCAAATAAACTTGTTTAAAATAATGATAAAGGAGTAAAAGCGATTAAGTTTTTCACAAATATTAGAGAAATTTTTGTCTTATAAATGTATGTAGAAAATGAATTTTTTGAACTAAGGCATGTACAGAAAATGAAACAAAAATAAATTTTTCCCTCGAATTTCTTCTAATCACCAAATCAGGTGATTTTCATTATTTATAGGCATCTTCTTTTCTAGTGTACCCTTCAAGAAAACGTGAAGAGCTCACGAGAAAAGATAATCACTTAGCGCCAAACAGGTTTTGGCTGCCCAATCCTTGGCTATTGTAAAACTGCGTTCTTTGTTAAAGTTTACAGCTTTATTTTGAAGTTAATGCCTTCAAACTTCATATACTGATTGCAAACTACGGCAATTTTTAAACAAAAAATGCAATAAAAATAATGCTTAAATATTTTTCTCAAAAAGGAAAAAAACGAAAAACAATTCTTTTTTTTAAAAAAACCGTAATTTTTTCAATCTTTGTACAGATTACGGATAATATCGTTCTACACACGGAAAAAAAGTTTCGTGAGATTATTTTTATAAATAAAGAAGTAATTAAGTATTTAAATAAAATTTTGAGTATTTTTTGAAAAATCAAAAAAGTTTTTGACATTTTTTTTAAATGACTGATTATAAAGGAGAAAAGCATGAACTTTTTTAGTGTAGAATATGATTTCATTAACGCGAAAGAAAATACAAACGGAACGATTTAGAAATCATTTTCATAAAAACGTATCGATTTTGACTCATTTTAGAAGAAAAAAAATCGTAAAAAATAGAAAATATCATTATTTTGTAAAATAAATTATAGCGTATCGTGGCGAAGTAAATGATCTTTCCGATTCTGCAATTATTTTTTGTCTGAGTCTCATAAAAAAAATTAGATCATGTTTTAAAAACGTCGGGAATAAAAAAAAACGTCGAAAAATTGGAACTTCGCTAAACTCATTCCGAAAAGCCATTCGGTGGTAAAAAAACCCAACAAGGGTAAAATAATTATGCGTTTTAGGGATTTTAATTAAAATCTTTTTTAACTAATTGGACTATCCGTATATATGGTCAAAACGGATTCCTCGAATCATTCCCGATCTTTTGGTACCTTCGGCGAGTTTCTGCGTTGTGCGGTTAGTGAGAAAATACTCTTACTCGTACGGTCAATAGCATAACTTTGAATTGTAATAGTGTAGATTTTGAAACTTTTGAGTTCTCTCAAAGTTACTTATTTAGGACTGATTTCTAGACCAATATTGTTTGTTACATGTACTTTATATAACTTAGAAGCTTTTTACTTTGTTTTCATTAATTTTTTGCTGTTGAGAAATGCTACGCGACCAAAAGGTACTCAAATTACTATGAGAAATAATATTTGGAAGAGACGGAATATGACTGAAAATGATAGATCTAAAATCCGGGCTTCAGTTGATACTACACACACAATGAGATTTCAAAATACAAATGTTCTAATTATAAACACTTCAGAAAGAACTGATTATTTCCATCATGCAACAAACTACATCATAGTAAATATATTGTAGTACTACATTACAGTATTTTAAAGTCGAGCTACAAAAACTTAAACTTGTTTAATTGTGTGCCCCATTTTAAAACTAAAAACCACTAGATATTATTTACAAACTTAGTGATTTCTAGTTTAATTTTGTATTACCATTTTGTGTATAAATGTTTTGTGTTTACAACTTTTGTGAAAATGTTAGGTTAGGATAAAGCTGGATGACCTATCATTGTAACAAATGCTATCAATATTATGCAAAAGCATATTTTGAATTAAAAAAATGCTTCCTGTCATAATTAATTGAAGTAGTATTTTGATGTAGAATACAAGTTGGAAAATAACATTAAAAAACTAGAGCTTTATAGACATTATTAGTTTTTGTTTTATGCCTTTACAAACTTTAAATGTGTTTTTCCAAGACTTAATTTTGAAGATAAGTAATTTTTTGCAGATACTCCCAAATATATGTTCTACAATAGTTAGTATGGATTTAGATCTCAGAACTCTAGTTAAAAAAATCTTAAAGGTAATATTTAAAAAAATGTTGTGTTTTTTACAGGTTTAGCTATAAAAATAATTAGTAAAATTCAACAAGGGAACAGATTTTTAGTTTCATACTAACTTTTGTAACATACTAATCTAAAAAACATAAATCACTTAAAATAACTAATTTTTTTTAATTAACAATTTTAGCATTTTATAAAAGTTTGAGACTTCAAAAATGTTTAAGTTTTTTTAAAATTGTGAAATAATGGCTGGTCAAACTGATTTTTTATTTTCAGAGTCAATTTTATAAGATAATATGAATGTAAAACAAATAATTTTCACTGTTATTATCTCCAAAATTTTTTTTCTGAAAAAGGGTATTGTGTAGTCTTAAGCAGCCATCCTTTTTCCCATACAGATAAGACAAAAAAAAAAAACTCTGAAACCAGACAGACCATGCATTTCACTACAAGCTACGGTATAATTTTCTTTCTTTTTTTTCTTTACAAAATAACAATATTACTTAATTCTTTGCATTTTTTCCTAACGAGTGTAAATTTTCATAAATAGGATGTTCCAATTGCTCTGTATCACTTTCTCATCACAGTAATCAATCGAGCTCACATCATGAAAAAGTGCATGCTTTGCTTTTTTTAGGCTCTATAATTTAAAAAAAACGAAATTTCGGAAAATATTTTTTGCGATTTTTCAAAAATTACTTGACATTGAAAATTATTCATCTTTTTCATTTAACAAAAAATAGAGCAACTCTAAAAGCAATTATAATTATAAGAATATAATCTCATTAAAAATTATGAGTGATTAACTTTTTTTGTACAAACAATTTATTTAACTTGTAGAATGATTTCTTTTGTGTTAAAGGAATATGCAACACTCAAATTATTAAACATTTTGTCTGATGAATTTTCAGCCATTTTAGATTATAACACATTTTAATTATTTAGTGCTCTATTTTACCCGACAAAATCTAAACAGAAATTAGATTAAATTTATTAAAAATGGCTAATTTTTAAAGTAAAATAGTATATGAAGAAAATATTGCTATAATAACTAGAAAACAATATATATAGAATCCTTAAATCAATCTTAGAATTTACTTAATTTCTTCTTGAGAAACCTTTTCAGCCAAAAAAGGTTTCATAATGGATAAAAAATTATTTTTACTTCAAAATATGCAAGGAAAAAATTAAACCTACTGCTATATAATGGTTTTTTCCTGATTCTGTAGTTGATATACTTGCTGACAAATCAGAACTCGACTCTTTGCCACATTCGAAAAAAATTGCTGACAAAAATACTTTAGTTGAATTTTTTACTTTCAAATGAATTTCATAGAATATTGGTGATCCATTCGGAACGAGAGGGGGTTCCCAAGAAATATCAATTCGTTGTGGAGTAACAGACTTAGCAAAAACTTTAACAGGTTTTGAAGGGATTCCCACCGCTGTCTGATAAACGACTTCTGGACCTGGTGTTGAAAGGCCATTGCTATAATAATTTTCGACTGCAACTCTGATTGAATACATTGTAAATGCCTGAAGATTTTCAAGGATGATTGTGTTATTGTAAGTTTTCTGAAAGTAAAAGTAAACAAGCACAATTAAGATGTCAATATGCTGATTCATCATAAAATTAACAAAAATTATTACAAATTAAGACACATAATTATATTAAACTTTAATAAAAGCACTCACTTGAAAGCTGTTATTTGAAATAACATTTCAGAATTAAAAAATGCTTACAGATTGAACATAATTCCTAAAATACTGAAAACTTTTATGGGAAATCTATTGTAAATGTTAATATTGCTATTCATATTAATAAAAGAAAAAGTTTGTGAAATTATCTGCAATATAGTACAAAAATTTAACGACCCCGGCACTTAAATTTTGACACATTGAATCTATAGGTCATAACAGTATGTGCCTTGAAGAGAGGTTTTCAAAAAATTCACCTCAGATTTTTTTTTTTAATTCAATTTTTAAGTGGTATTCTGTCGCTCTGATATAAGAACCGACAGTTGTAAAGGGATTAAATTTGGTTTCAAATAGGTTTGCACATGCTATTAAAATGTAACATGAGGCTATTTCACCTGTGAAAAGGGAATATGCAAGGAACTTTGATCGTTTTGAGTCACTTTTGTAGTATCAAAGATGAATCCAATATTCTGAAGTTGCCTTGAAAGTATTATGTTGTAATCAGCACTAATAATCTGTCTACTTGTAACGATGTAACTCTTCGTTAAAGGACTTTTGTGTAAAATTTTAAAATACTAAATACTTTTTATGCTTTATTATTTTTAGAATATTTGGTTAAATAAAGCTTGTACTAAGAATCATGTATCAATTTAGTGTAGATATTTAAAGCCATTTTCTGTGGGAAATAACATGCTTGAATTATTTTCTAAAAATTGCCTTACACAATTGCAAAAAACAAACAAATGTATTAAAATTTAACCTGAGTGAATTATAGCTAATTGTTCACATTTTTAACTCTTGGGATAAAATAAATAATCTTTAACCTCCAGAATCAAATAAATACTTTAACTTCCAAAGTAAACTTTAAATGCAAATGATTAACTACAATGTTTATAATTTTCAGCCACAAGACCTCGAATAAATTTTATGGTATGGTCACAAAGTTCATACAATATTTTACATTTTGAAGTTAAACACAAGTTATTACTATGAAGTCTTAGGCGGCTGTCGGATGCGTTGCATGTAATGACAGTGAAATACATTTAACACCAAAACATTTAAGACAAAATATTGGTTAACAAGAAATAATATACAAAGGTCCCAACAAATTACTATGTATTTTTATGCATTTTTTTCCTGTTAATACGAAACGAAAATCGCTTAAGATGAGATTTCCCTCCTGGGAATGAACAAACACGGCAAATACCAGCCGTAATGCACCATTGAAAGATTTCGTAGCATTAAAGGATGATAATGTGTACAGCCCAGACAAGGATGGCAAAGACATTTTGAAGTTTGTTCAAAGCTCAAAAACTATCATTGATTCAGATTCTGATGATGAAAATGAAATGAATAATGCAGCTCCTGTTCTCATATCATCCAAAAAGAGTAGCACTATGAAAAATATGAGCAGTTATTTAGACGCACATTCCAATAGTGAAATGAATACAAAATTAGCGACATCAAACAATTTTTCGACAATTTGATTCTAAGAAAGACAATGTAAAGAAAAATATCAGATCATTTTCCAAAAACTCAATGTCTTTTTTTCAAAAAATTTGAAAATTCCGTATTTAATTTCGTTAAGTTCTTGTGAATGCGTTTGTTACATTGATTTTTATTAAATACATGCATATATACATATCTATGTAAATAAATTATAAACTCTAATAATCTTAATTTTGTTGATACGTGGTTTTTTCTTGCAATATCCTTAAATACAAAAAAAAAAAAAAAAAAATTTCAGCCCCTTCATTTTTGATTTAAGTGATTTTCACTGTAATTAAAAAAAAAAACGGCTAATATTGCGACATGATAAATAAAAATAACATTAAAATATTTTGTAATGTAAAATAAAACTTACTTTTATTTCTATTTTGCACAATTTTCTTTCATTTTCCAGGGAACATGAATTATTAGAAAAATCTCCTTTATTCGTAGGCCAGTAAAAAACTGTATAGAGTAACGATGGTGAGGAAATTCTGCTGCAAAATGCAGGTCGAATCACATGAGGCAAATACAGTGTAAGGCTGTGAAAAGTGTAGCTTAGTAACTGTGCTTGATTCATATAAGAATTAAAAATGAGACACGAAGCATCTGTGGAACAAAGAGATAAAGCTTAAATAGTTTGATATATATATATATATATATACATACAGTCGGACCCTGATTTAACAAATTCATCAGGACTGAATATTTTGTTCGTTAATTTGGGGTTATTTGATAACAAAATACAAATTTTTTGCTCTTATCTTTTAGAAATTCTTTAATAAGCAACTACATAAAAAAATATCCATAGTTAGAAATTACATATTTTTTATTCAACAAAAATAAAATACTGTTAGTGAATTATTACTCATGAGTAAGTTAGAATTTAAGATACTGACTAATAAATGTTTGATAATATATCTCTTTGATTCCAGACTCAAAACAGTTCTTTTCGACTTTATGTAGAGAAGAAAATACTGTGTTATTTACAATTTGCTCTTTAGGAGGTATATTTTCAGTTTCCGAACAATGTAAAAAATTAAAAAACGTAAGTTTTCATAATGGTCTCAGAATCGATTTCTACTTCAGAATCGCTATTCATTAACTCCAACAAATCAACAATTTCCTTAACTTCAATTGCACAGATAGTCTGGATTAATGGCAATTTTGAACAGACACACGAGTGGAAGCATTATTTCATCGCAGTAACAATATCCAGTAAGTAAAGCAGAACGTGACTCATTTAGGAGATGTCCATTGTAAATGGTACCGACGATGGACTGCAGTTAATGGTATGCAGCTTTTAGGAAGATGGCCCCCTTTATGCAAACGTTTAGCCGCAGTATTCTGTGATACCTTTCGTCCAGTTGCTGTACTCAGCTGTTGAGTAACGCTGCCCGATGTCTAGTTCAGATCTCGTTTCCCTTGCAGAACGATATACTGATCATAATTTGTCATTGTTTTCCTCGACCACAAACACCAACAACCTTTCTTATTGTCATTTGGAAGTATTTTTTCAAGATCTTGAAACTACACTTTTAACAGTTCCAAACTCTTGCACAACACTCGTCAAACTATGTCTCTCTTCAAATTTACCAACCACTCTACCTCATAGAAAGGGATCCTGATGGTTTCTTGTAGCCATTATGAATGTACGAAATCACTTGTAAAGAATGTCAGTTAATGTGTCTGCTACTTTTTAAGTTAACTGGCATTAAGAATGTGCATTCTACGTGACGTCTCCTCTGATGTCACAGTGATGATATTTGCATATGCATCACCTTTCTACTCAGCTGCCTTTTTTACTGTACTTGTTGCAAAAAGCCCTTTTCAACCATTTCATGTTGAAAAATGCGTTTGTTGCTCAAGTTTTACATGCTTGTGTATAAACACACGTAATTTTATTAAGAATTATAAGAAATAGTGCATATTTGAATACTTAGAATTTAATTTGAGATTTAAATATTACTAAAGGAGTAATTAATAATTAATGTCTAACAATTAAAATTTTAATGAATATGGGAAATTTAAACTTAAGAAGAAACTGTTGCCCTTGTCAAATGGGTATATAACAATGTACTTAAAATTAAATTTTTGGATAATTTTTTTTCTCTTCATAATTTTACTTAATTGTAATTATTATTAAATTTTTTACGCATTGCATTTTTCATAGTGAACATATAATATGATTACTGTTATTCACATAACGGTTAAAACTACTTAAAAGAATTAATAAAGTAACCTATATATATATATATAAACCTTTTTCTTAGGAACTTTCCAAATTTTGTTACACCACCGTCTTACAGATTTAATTTATTTTTCTACAGGTAAATATATATAAATTTTTGTACCTTTAGTTACATATTCTTTCAGATTAAAGTTATTTTCATACAACTGGAGATCTGCTGCACTGCTTTCAAATTGTTAAACTCTACCTTTTAAGTACGACTTTTGTTTGTAAAACTTTAGTACACTTGAAGGTCAGATACAAATGTCTTACAACTAATATACTTTTTTTTAACATTATTTTAATATAAAAACCATATCGGTTTTATAAATAAACTATTATACTATTTCTTCAAAGAAAAAATATCTTAAAAAAGTGTTTAATATGTAAACAAACCTGGAAAGGGTTGCAAATGATGACCAATTGCACGAATACTTCTTATGTGAGTGAATCTTTCTTCAGCAATTAATGGATGTGAAACTACTGTTACTTTCGACTTGCTATATATCGTACCTATGTTGTTTTTACTGCACCAATATATGTTCGAACTATCCACTGTGATTGATGAAGGTGGAAGACCTTTATAAAAAAATTGTTACTCAGCAAAAATCTAAAAATTTAATATTTCATATCAATATATAAGACATTTTCAGTCCTCTATAAAAACTTAAAAATAAATAATGCATACCACTGTTAACACTTTCGGTGGCATTGACCAGCACATGACATACACAGCCATAAATGTCTGATGACAAAATGTTGTCTGTGACTCCGTCAGTAAATAATATTTTAATTGAATTAGTATTATCAATAGCAAATGCTTCTCCTACAGAAGTAAATGTACAATTGCAACTGATAGGTGGTTTCTGTCTTTCTTTGACTTTTTTATGAACATTGTAAGAATTAAGAGAAAAGAATGGTCGGATATTAGATCCATTGAGGTCAGAAACCATTAAGTTCGAGTTATTTTTAACAGCTGATGTCCAAATTAGGGACCTAGGGAAAAAAATAAAATAATAAAAATATTTAAAATAAAATTTTTATTATTAATTTTCTTAAAGCTTAATTGTATGCATACATTCATAACTTACCCACTAAAAGGTTCAACTTCCAAGCCATTTATTACTGCAGAGATATTGAATATTGTGTGACGTTTTGCATCATAACCATGACTTAAATCGACAGCATACACAGTGCTACGTATATGATCGTCTTTTTTTTGAACTTCTGTGAAATATAGCTTGCGTCCAATCCAATCGATGCTTAAAGTGGTTCCTTTAGAGTATGTTAAATGTTTTATCTGAAAGCAAAATGTTAAATAAGTTGTAATAAGTTTCTTCAAAAGAAAGCGATTGAATCTTCCTTCATGATGCATTTTTTAAAATTATGTATCAGTTACAAAAAATTATATATTGTGCAAAAATATACAATTCATAACATATTTAAGACAAAAAAAACTAGCATAATTTGATTAAAATTATTATTAATTGCTTCATCTCTTGATAAAGGTATTAATTTTCATTAATAATGCGATTTATAATAAATTGCCTTTCTCTATTTCATTGTAACTTAACATTTTTGAAATAATTTTTAATACTCCAAAAATAACAATTAAAAAAGACAGAAACCTCTTTTACTTATTACTTTCTTTAATGTTCAATGAGACACTGATCGTAATAGGATTTTAGAATATATTTTAAGCTAGGTCAAAGTTAAAAATGAAAAAAAAAATAATAATTATTATTATTTTGCAAAGATTTTCAGTTGTTTTTTTAGTACATTTACCACCTCTCGCTCCCAAACAATACTATTTATTGCAAACAGTTTGATTCACAAAATAAGATAATGAAAGAAAATAAAAATTATAGTTGCTCAAAATCCTTAGAAAACACCTTTGGATAAATAACCAAAATAAATACAATCTGCAGGTCAGCATTTAAGTTTTAACTTTTTGTACTTCTAATTTATCACTTATTATCTTAAAAATTAATTTATTTTCACAATGTTAAAATAAACCTATACCATATCAATTTCAGAATGATATATCTGTCACAGGGGATTTGATCAAATCCTAAAGGGATATGATCAATTCATGGAAGATGTTAAGATAAAAATTCTTTGGGTCATTTCCCTGAAGAAAGTCAGTGATTTGATCAAATCCCTGAACTGTTTCAGTGAAAAGAGGAAATATTGTTAAAAGAGTTTAAAAGTATTAAGTAAATCCTGCCTTATTAAATGTAGAGTAAGTATTACAATAGCCATTGACATACAAATTACTCATTCAAAACTAATTAACAAAAGAGAAATACGTACTTAAGTTGATATTTTTTTAAAAAAGCATTTTTTTAGTAAAACTTTAAACATTTTTTTTCATGTATGTATGTAATTAATAATTAAAAATGTTTATTCAATTTTATTAAAACACATTGCTCATTTGTTGAGTCTCGAGTTACAAAATACGTTATTTATTTACAAGCAAATCTTTTTGCTTTACATTGTTAATAGGATAGCTGACAGGGGACGCTTCATAAATCCTTGACCTCCAAATATAAGGACATTTTCCAGCAATCTCATGAAGACTTTAATTAATCTGTGGAACACTTTCGGTAAATGTGTTATTGTTGTTGTTTGAAGAGGGTTTCTAGGTGGCGAATCTTTTATAATTCCAACTGAGGTATAAAATTTGGTATTAAATCACCACAATGTTATTTCCATCTAATAGGTCTCTAATTACCTTAGGTACATAAACTAAAATTGTGTTCACTAACACATCTTTAAGCTTCTTCAAAAATACTTTGCTCATTTTTTCAGCTATCTTTTAAAGTGTTATGTAGCCTTTTTCCTTTGACCTTTAATGCTCTCTTCTTGCAACCATTTTGAGTTTGATTCAATGATCTCTCCTCCCATGCTGTACTTGGATTCCCCTGAGAACCCTAAGGATCAGTGAGATTTCAACCTCAAACATCAGCATGCGGAAGAGATGCTGCCACAATGGTTCAATTTATTAAATCATTTCTCAATAAATACATACAGCTTCAGTACTTACTAAAGATGCGTTTGTACCATCTATAGAGGAAACAATTAATGAGCCTTCTTCCACGTAGAAAATCTTCTTTTCCTCAGCAAGATAAGCTATAGAAGAAGTGTGGATTGGTTTTTTTAAAAGCTTTTCCTCATGAAAATCAATATCAGCCATTTTTAAACTATCAGAATTGGCAACAAGCAGTTTAGGAACTGGTCGCTCTATAGATGTTACTGATTCTGCGATAATACTAGGTGGACCCATTCCAGCTGCAGTAATTGCATGTACCTGTAAAAAAAATTTTATTTTTAAAGTAAACACATACCAGTAATTACACAGAAGTTTGAGATAATTTATCTTACATGTTTCTAGCAGAACAAATATGTACTTGCTAAATACATTTCTATAGTTATTTTATTTGCTTTTCATGCACAGAAGATAATTACATTGCTCCATTCATATATTTTCCAATTGCCATGCTCTCCTGTCCCCTCTTTGTGAGCAATGCAATGGCACGCTGTTAACAAAACACATATATATCAAGGAGCTTTGTAACAGTTTTCATTTAGTGTTGTTGCCTGTTACGACTATGACCTGGCCTTCGATGTGCATTTGCAGTCTCCAAAAAAAAAAAAAAAATGATAACAGATCCTGAAAATCAAATTTTGCGATTCTCCTATGCATTCTGCAATCATGACTTGTATTTAGCCCGCTTCTAAACTCTGATACAGTAAATGATTTCGTTCAGACAACGCCCTTGCAGATATAAGGCAAAGCAAGAAGAATATTTGTTTTCACCTTTTTCATTAAGCACATTGCAAACATATTTTCTGTTATTTTCAATGCCACAGACAAAATGCGCAATTTCCCCATTTTGACTCCTGAAAATATACATTTTTACCACTTTATTTGGCTAAAAGAAATTCCAATGAAAGAAAACTTACAGAACTCTAAATGTTTTGAGCAATTTAAAAAAATATTAAAAATTTCAACTTTTTAATTTTTTACTAAATATAATTTTTAAATACATGGTTAGCTGTTAAAATGGTAATATCATAAGGAAGGGATGATACAAACATCTAATTCGCATGAAAGGAACAAGATGCTAGGATATACAGAAGGGAAGAAACGGCATTTCAAATACTGCATAAAATGGGAAGTTAAACAGCAGGTTTCTCATTCAAAAATCCGGTATAAATGTTGTCTGTGTTCGAAAAGATTGTGTTATGCTTTGTATAAGAAAGACAAATGGCTACCAGTATGAGTCAGAATTGAAAAGTGGCAGGAGTGTGGCCTACTTAAAGTGCAGTTCATCTTTCCGAGATATTGCTGCTCGTATGGGTAGGAGCTACTGTCATGGAAATTTTGAGTTGACGGATTAAGGAGGGATATTGAACGACATGCAGGATTTTGAAGGCTACCTGCCCCTAACACATGAGAGGATATACTGTCAGGCCGATATTGTAAGATTGTACAGTTATATCATGGACTTTGAATCGGGAAGTGGTCTTGTTTGCAGCTCAACAAGTATCAGTACCGACAATGCGGTGACGTCTGAAGCAGTACAGTTTGTCCTGCCAGTGACCATTACAGTGGCTTTGCTTAACACTACAACATAGAGATAATGATGTACCCAACTACAAAATTGGATACAGGAGTACCTCCCCCGCATGTGGCCCACTAGCATTCATTATCATCATATGGAACCTGTACATGGTGTGGTGATATGGGCCACCACTGGATACATATTATGAACACCTTTGGCTCGCATCATAGATAATCTGACCAACCAGGTCCCATTTCTCAAATCTTAATGGTTGTACACTGCAACTAGTCATTGAGGCCTTGGAAACTTTATCTTTCAACAACATGAGACCACATGTTGAGCACCGTGTCCGGACCTATCATTCAACTGTTGCCCTGGCCAGCATGTTTTCCAGATTGACTGAATATTAACGTCGCACTGTTCAGATACATGAGGGCTTTTTGGTGACGGACCATGTAATTTTGAACCATGGTCAAGTGACATGGACGACACCTGAGCTGGCACTCCACTCTCCTAACTATCATACCACACCAAGGGGAGAACGTTTGAGCTCTCGACAGATTTAACATGCATCGCTGCCCTACACAGCGGGTCTTTAGTGGTACTGGGATCGAACTCGTGACAAAGCAAGCCACGATCCGATACCTATATCACTCGGCTACCACGGCCATGCACGTTTTCCAGAACTTTCATTCATTGAAAACATCTGGCCATGGATTACTCAGAACCTGGGCCACCACCACTCTCCAGGCACTACAATTGAGCTTTTCACCCACGTAAATGTTGAAAAATACCATTCTAAATGTATCACCCAACATAGTTACTTTCAGGTGACATAATTAAGCAGCGGTAACTCACTTAAATCATATAATTTTAACTATTCAAAATTAACTATACTAGCACAAAATGGTGTAAAGGACATTAATTCTTTAAAATGGCATATAATTTTCATATAAAAACATAACCAAAGCACATTTTGTAAATTTTGTTGAATTCTCGTAACACCCTTTTTTTAATTTGCTCCCCTACCTCCACCAATTAGCTAATAACCATTAGCTAATATCTTCTAAAAAGCACATCACTCATAGCCAATTTTTTTCAGTGAATATGTCCCCATGATCATTTCATTTACCTTTTAAATTTCAATATCTAACAGATTTTTAAATTTTTAATCAAGGAAAGATGGCAAAAGTTATTATCAACACTAAAAGGAAGAGATTAAATTTGATTGATTGTGTTTACTTTAGCAACGTCGCACTTTGAAACTACATGAAGGTTACTGGCGATGAACCTTTTGATTTTGAGCTGTAGCACAGTGCTCCCCAACCTTTTTATCGCTGCGGACCGGTCAACATTGATAATTTTACCATGGCCCGCTGAGGATGGGACACGTTGATTGTTTATATTTTAGATTGTTTTGATTTAAGAATTTTAATTTAGTTGCATTTAAATATGCCTTCAGAATAAAATATAGTTACACCAAAAATGAATAAAAGTGATTTAACGTGGAATATAAAGTGATTTCTGTGGAAAGTAGCGCAAATCCGAGAAATGCACCACTATAAATAAAATGGTAATAGTTTAATGTTCTTCAGGCGGCCCGGTACCATTTGATCAACGGACCGGGGATTGGGGATCACTGCTGTAGCACATCCCTGGAGATCAGCAGGGATAGATCAGGTTCATAACTTCATATAACCTAAGTTAAGAGGTCAGCAAATTTTTAAGACAGAAGAGTCATTTTGTGAGTGAAAAAAGAAACTATCAAAGAGCTTAAAAAAAAAGAGAGTCTAACTATCAAAGAGATTAAAATAATTATTTACAAGCACTTGCAATATTGGGGGCCGGGCTCTGATCGCAATAATGACTGGTGATCCAGTCAATAATTTATATTATATTTGAATACAGTTTTACTTCTTTCTTCAAAAACTAAAAGCTACGGAAGATATTTTTACTTCTGTGACTCAATGCAAGAACAACTATTGTGAGCATTTCATAATTTTGCGAATTTTTAAACTTCCAGATTCATGAAAGAAATTCTGTACCAATAATACTGCAAGGTCTTTATTTTAGTTTTATGTTTACATTAAAAATCAATTTTGGTTAGTTCTTCACAAAAGTCCTTTTAAGACTCTTTTGATTAACCTTAATGCCTGTCATAAAATACAGAATATGTTTCGTCACTTCCTGTGAGATTGAATATATCTTTTCCAAATGATGAGCATTCTAGAACTCATTTATGCAAATAAGTAAACGTTGCAGGAAATCACTTTAAAATATATATTCCCATAGCAGCATTTTTTATGAATAAATTGGACTTTTACTTCTTTAGAAATAACTGCGATATTTTCGCTGTTTCTCAGTAATCTTTGTTAATGGAAAATAATTTAATATAGAAATAACAACCTTAATCCAATGAAATATTTAAATATGTATGTAAAAAAATGCATGTAATTTTTTTTTAACTAAATAATTATAAAGGGAAACAATCATTATATAATTATAAGGCATAATTATTTTTTAATAATTTATAGAGGCAGAAGATTGAAAAATAGCAAGCTTGTATGCAAAGAGCCGCGGTTTGTCGACCCCCCTGTCATAAAGAAATCCAAAACCAACAATGGACAAAGAATCAGAGAACCACCAGGACGATTGCTCTGATATCAGTAGTGCTGTGGTGGAACAGACCACATGGTTTTGTTTTTGCACTTTGCCCTGGGAAAGATTTCCATATAAGTAAGAAGTGCAAATGATATTGAACAATCACAAACATCAACTTTGGCCAAGGTGTCTGCAATCTCAGCATCTTCAACATCAACATATGAAGAAATCACTAAAAATGAATCCGATGAGAAGTGGAGAGTCGTTTTAGCTTTTTCAGAATAGTCACTATAATATTGTCTCATACTGTGCCAATTGGTCAAGTATTGGATAGAGCTATTAAGAGACAAAACCAAGTCAAGGCCTTCATTTATGGAAATTAATACATTGCATATATATATATATATATAAAACAGCAAAAATCAGGGTTACTCATCTGGACATTTATGACACGATTTTTTGATTTTATGAAAACTCCATTGCCAGTACTATCACTATTGTTCCTGTTACCACCCGTATACACCTGTACAACTTCAACTGGGACATTATTAACTGTTTCAAAAGCCAGTTGCCTTAGATAAATATGGAAGTTTGTTTGCTTGTTAACCTGGACAAAGAGTTCTGGGTAAAAGGAAACATGTGTTAGACCCTTTACAGGACTAACACTTAGTGACTGTAAGATCTTTAAAGTATTGGAAGACTGTAGTTTACTTTTAAAGCCTAACCCTCTGCCTATAAAAGGAACGCGGTCCTTTTTTAACTGCACATCAATCGAGGCAGCCTGAAAACCATTAGAAAATTCATTCATAGATGGGGAAAATGAGCAGCTTCTGTGGTCAAAGACAGGAACACTGAAGGTAGAAGACTGGCTTAGCTTCTTTGCCTGCAGACTTTAGCTGAACAAAGTGGAATGACCTTAAAGACAAGGAGGATGCTAACAGGAGTAAACATGTGATGTACAGCACCTATTCCACAAGCTGATTGAAAACAATTTCTGGATACATTTTTTTAGATCGAAACTTAATTATATTTAAAGAATGAACATATTTTATATTTTCAATAAGAAAAAAGCATTTTGAAACATACTTTGAATCCATAAGTAGTATTCGGAAGCAAATGTTGCTTTTTGAACTGAAGTGATTCGCCGTTAATGAAATCATCAGATACAGGAATTCTAGTTGAATTAACAGTCTTCCAGCATATAATTCTATATTGTAAAATAACTCCATTTGTTTTTAAGGGGGGAGACCATCTAAAATCAGCTTCAATATCAGATTCACGATTTAAAAGAGAGGTTTTGTATGTTATAAATATTCTTGGCTGTAATGGTTTTGATGGTACTGAAAGAAAAATAATGAAAATAAATATTTTTGGAAAGAATACTTAAAAATAGTGATGTAACAAGTAATAACAAAACAATACAAAAATTATACGGGAAAAAAAAGAGCATCATCTTTTATACCTGATTATGAATCAATAAATTAATCCTATTTACATTTATATAAGTTGTAATATATGACCATATCAACCACCAATTAAAAGTCTTGCCCTGCTTATAAAAATTCATTATAAAATAACCGTTTAATATTATAAAGTAACTTTTGTATCATTGACAGTGCCAGTTTATCAATTGGGAATTTGGAGCAGGCACCTGGATGAACTGGACTTAACCAGATTTTCTGATTGTAAATTCCGATTCACAAGTGCTAAGGGGGTAGGTAGGTCTGCGCTCAGGGCCCGAAGTGAGCTTAAATCGTCCCTGATCATTGGATAGGTCAGTTTTAGTAATTTTTTTTAGTAAAGTGGGGCGAACGCTCCTTCATAAGAGATTCTGGGGAACATTTGCAATTAAAACGTTTTTTGCCAAAACGCCGTCAATTGAAATAAAGTCCAATGTGGGCATTGATTTCAAGAAACGAAATCACCCATTAATGCTCAGCATAAATTTCGACATTGTTATGGAAGCAAACCTCCTGATGTAAAATCAATAAAGCGATGACATGAAATGTTTAAAGAGTGTGAGTGAAGTAACTACTGAATACACACACATGTTTGATAATCATTTCACTGGAGTCCTACTCAATCTACTTTTGAAGCATCACATGTTCAGATATCACAAAAAATTGGAAAGAATTCTTTATAAAAGGCTTAGGTTGCATTCTTATAAAATGCAAGAGTTAATAGCATGTTAAGGAACACGGCGAGGGCTGGAATAATTCTTACATTCTCTGAGATGCCAGGACGGCCCACAATAAAATTTATTGAGGTAATCAATCTTATAAAAATTTATAACAGTACTTACAATATATCCAAACAAACATATATCTAATTATTATAGTTTGAGCTCAATATATATTTATAATCAGGGCAAGACTTTTGGTTCACCCTATATTTAACACTTAAAGCTAACATGCACTCTACATACTATCATAGCTGTTTGTCAGTCATTCTAGCATTTTAAAGGATTGTATGATGTTTGTTTTGATTGTGTAAGGTTTCGGTATAAAACGAAAGATGATTCGTTAATCAAAAGTTGAGTAAGTTTAAGAAGGTAGCTTTAAAAAAAAAAAGATCCCATATCGATTTTTGAAACTAAACAATAAAAAAATTTTTGATTTGTTTTGAAATTCAGCATGTACTTAGATCCCTGGATATAGGATGCAATATTTTTAAAACCTTAAACAATATCCAATTTATTTAATGAAATAAGATGTGGATTTTATTACATAAATTTGGAAATTACCTTTTACTCTGCCTTTATTTTCTTTAAAAATGTTCATAAAAAAAAATCTGAGCCTCTTGTTAATCTAGTTCTTCTAGTAGTGATATGAAATAGTTATATATATATATATATATATAATTTATATATATATATATATATATATATATAATTTATATATATA